>JAGPOW010003182.1:29458710-29484397 GCA_030014935.1 Caiman crocodilus
TTTGATATTCCTCTATTATTTCTGTGATAGTGCTCTGCCTTTTACCCTGTTTCTGCCCTACCCCCTGTAATCAATAAAGTTCTCCTTTGTGACCGGTGTCGGAGACTTATTGAGGGGTGGGACTAAATTATGCCTAGGAGGCCCCTTAGGTCTGCGGACTAAGGGAAGCTTTCCTGATAAGCCCTGACTTGGGGAAAATAGCCCAAGTGCTGGTATTGGGTCTAGGACCCAGTGGACAATTAGGCCTGTGTTTTCCAAGGTGCACAGAGCTAGAAGTAAGTCCAGAGCCTTGGATGGTGGCAGCGGGAACCCCAGACTAGCGGGTGTGCTCCAGGGAAGGGGTCAGCCAGACACAAGGCACCCCAAGGGAGGCACTTGGAGCCTGGAAGGTGGTCGGGCACAGGGAGGTGGGCAGCTCAACGCGGGAGCACCCCCTACTGGCCCACCACAGTGCCAACCTGGCATGTGCACCTGGTGTTGGGTACTGTGTGGGCTCCTGTGACCTCTGGAGGGGTCCTCAGTTACTCCGGGGAAAACACAGAAACTCATCTGCCTTGACTTTGATTGAACCTTCAGTGGTGGGTTCCCTTATTAAGGACTCTCCCAGGTTGGCCACGCCCCCTGGTGGGAATCCATGGGGCTCCGCCTCCCCTACACCTTTTCCGTATGCCAGCCTCCAGGATGAACCACTTGATCTCGGTGCAGCTTGCCCTCTGGTTTCGTCAGTCCCTGCTTCTCATGTTACCTGAGCTACAATTGGCTCTGCCTAATAGGGAGAATAGGATGGGGTTCAACATAGACAAATGCAGGGTGCTGCACCTTGGAAGAAGGAATCCAAAGCACCCATACAGGCTGGGGAGTTCCCTTCTTGAAAGCACAGAGGCGGAAAGGGATCTCGGAGTCATTATTGACTCCAAGATGAACATGAGCCGCCAATGCCAAACTGTAGCCAGCAAGACCAGCTATACCTTGTCCTGCATCCAAAGGTGCATCTCAAGCTGGTCCAGAGAGGTGATACTCCCCCTCTGTGTGACTTTGGTCAGACTGCAGTTGGAGTACTGTGGTATTGGGTGCTGCACTTCAAAAGGGATGTGGCCAGCCTGGAGAGGGTTCAGAGGAAGACCACCTGCTTAGTGAGAGGGCAGCAGGACAGGCCCTATGAGGAGAGACTGAGTGACCTGAATCTGTTCAGCCTCAGCAAGAGGAGGCTGAGGGGGGACCTGGTAGGTGCCTACAAACTCATCGGGAGATCAACAGCAAATAAGTAGAGCCCTTCTCTCCCCAGCACCACCTGGGGTGACAAGGAACTGATGGAGAATAGGTTTAGGTTAGAGATGAGAAGGCAATTTTCTACAGTTAGGGTGGCCAAAATCTGGAACCAACTTCCCAGGGAAGTGGTCCTCGCCTTTACCTTGGAAAAATTCAAGAGGAGGATGGATGATTACCTGTCTGGGATCTTGTGAACCCAGCATTCATTCCCGCCTGTGGCAGGGGGTCAGGCTAGATGATCTGTTCAGGTCCCTCCTGACCCTAGCTACTATGAAATGCTCCCATCACAGTACTCTAGGGGCAGCTGAGTTACCTTGGTCTTTTAGCGTGTCTTCAAGGGCCAGCCAGCTGCTTGCCATGGTTCCTAGGCTGCTCCAGTCCTTGGAGTGTTGCCCGTGTTCTGGCCCCCTATTTCAGGGCCCCTCTTTGTTGTTTCCCACCAAAAAAAAGAAGGAAAAAAACAAGAACAACAACAAAAAATGGAATTCAGGTACTTTGATAAAGGACTGAGAGAGGAGGTCAGCAGACTTTTCTCCCTCACAACCCCAGTGCCTGAGGCTTGGGTTGTCTCTTGATGCTGCTTCAGTTCCTCTCCCCTGTTGAGGTCCTCTCTGGTTTCCCTGGATCCCTTGTTGCACACCAGCTCTGCCTGCGCACAGCATGAAGAACACTCTTTCCATCTGCCATCTCCACTTCTCTCCCAGCATCTCTCCCTTGTGCTGGCTTCTATTCCAGCTGGGCAGCATCTTGCAATGATGCAATCCACCTGTGCGGGCTCCAGTTGGAAATAAGTGCAGCTCACAAAACACACAGGTGTTTCCTCTCAGTGTAGCTTGTGCCCTGCTCCGTGGCCTGAAATTGGTAAGTTTGCCTTGGTTTCAGGGCTTTTCTTGTAGGGGTGGGTCACCCCCACCCCCAGTCCCACCGCAGGGAGGGTTTTCTGTCCCCCTAGGACATCATTTTATCTGAAAGTTTAATAAAATTAGCTGATTTTTAAAGCAGAAATAACGCTAATTTTGCAGATCAGCTGAAATGATATTCATAGATCTGAATCAGTAGAAAAAAAGAAACAAGAATGCATAGGATATTTAACTGTCCTATGGGAAAATATAATAGATATTCTATAAGTTCAGTAAACATCTATGGCTTAATGCAGGGGGACACAACCCCCAGAATGCATGCCAGAATGTGGTATGAAAATTAATTTTGCTTGGCATGTGTGCCTTGGGGCAAACAGTGGGGGAGCCATGAGGGGCCTGATCCTTGTTGTGACAGTGCATCCCTGCCCCTTCCCCGCTGTATATCTTGAGACACACTTATACCCACTGCTGACAACAAGTTCAGCCAGGCTCTGCAGACCCTGGTGCAGCTACTTGCAACTTCCCTGCTGCCTGTTGCGAGCAGCCTGGGTTCTGAGACAGGTGTTAGGTGTCGCCTAGAGCCTGGGTCCATTGTGGCAGGCAGCCAGAAGGCTGCAGGCAGTTGCACCAGGGTTCACGGAGCCCTGGCCTAGCTCATTACTGGCAGCAGGTGCATGCATGCCTCAGGGCAGATAATGGAGAGGAGTCTCGGGCTGCACTGCTACAAGTCTCGGGCCCTTTGCAGTTTTCCTACTATCCATACCAGAACACTGAGATCTTACAACATGAGGTTGTGGGTGTTTTTGGCACTCTGTCCAAAAAGTGTTTGCCCCCTGGCTTAATGTATAGCTGGAAGGAGGTACCAAGTGGTGTTCCCCAGGGGTCTGTCTTGGATCCAATATTGTTCAATATTTTCCTTAATTAAGTGATGATGGAATTAAGTGCAGACTTAGTAAATTTGCAGATGATAGAAAGTTGTGTAGAGTTGCAGACATTCTAAGGCAGGGCTAGGTTCCAGAATGACCTGACTGACTGAAGAAATGGTCCTCAGATGAGTCAGTCAAATCAGATTCAAAAAAGGACAAGTGCAAAGTTCTGCATTTGGGACAGTATAATTGCATGCACAAATACAGACTGGGGTGTCAAAGATGTAGCCTGTGGGCCATATTTGCCCATATAGCCTTGCAATCTAGCTCGTGGATCTAGTACTGAACCCCACACACTGCATGCAGCATGTCAGACCCAGTGTGTGCTGCAAACAATATGTGCCCCATATAGCATGAGCTTTGGAATGGGGCTGGTGCATGCTGCAGGTGGGATGTGGGATGAACAACAGGTGTACATGCTGCATATGGTACTAGAGATCAATCCAGGCATGTGCTGTATGCAGTGCCCCACCAGACTGCCCTGCACATTGGCTCCGGAGCTGGTATCTAATGGGTCAACAGACAAGCCTCACACACTGGAGCCAACACATAGTGCTGGTTCAGCATGGGCGCCTCTGCGCTGCCTACAGGGTTGGTTCAAGCCATGCACTTCGTGAGATGGCTGGTCTAGCACAGTCATGTGCACTTTCTCCACTGCTTGGGGCTGGTCTGTGGGTCCAGTTTAGTTTGCAGACCATCCCTCATCTGATCGCCAAGGCCAGATGAGTTTGACACCCCTGCAGTAGACCATAAGCTAAATATGAGACAACAGTGTGCTCCGTTTGAAAAAAAAATGCCAACATCATCCTGAGTTGTATTGACGGGAGTGTCACTTGGTAATTAAGAGAAGTGATTCTTTTGCTGTATTCAACAGCAGTAAGACCTCACCTGGTGTCCTGTGTCCAGTTCTGGGTCCCACACTTCAAGAAGGATGTGGACAGAATGGAACAAGTCCAGTGAAGAGCAAAAAAAATGAGGAAAGGTGGAAAGAACTGGAGTTATTTGGCCTGGAAAAGAAAAGGCTGGGATGCTGGGGGTGGGGTGGGGGCAGCATTTGATAAGACTTCCAATAGCTGAAGGGCAATTATAGAAAGGATGGAGATGGGTTTTTCTCTGTGGCTGTAGGGGACAGATTAGGAGCAATGGTATCAAGCTGCAGCAGAAGACATTTAGGTTGGAGATAGGTGGATTTTTTTGGCTATGTGAGTACTGTAGCATTGGAACAGGCTACTCCCACCACTGGCATTTGGTAACTCAGAAAGATACGGTTACAGTATCTACCATTAGTTCATCACTATGGGTGATCATAATGGATTTCGAGATTAAAAAATCTGGCAGCTGGCCTAGACTTGGACAGGAAAGCCTTCTGTTTGGTATGTCAGTGTGAAATACAAGGATATCTGAGTACCTGGCAGAGGTTGGTAAAATCCACCCAGTCTGGACCAGAATCAACATTTGGAATATTTTACTTCTTCAATAAGAGCCCACATTCTCATGTGATTCACTACATTTTCAAGGGCAAGCATTGTTATATACAATTTGAAATACTGTGTTTCCTCATTCCACCCTTTTGGTAACACAAAGCAGAATCTATGTTTAAATTATTTCTAGATCGTACAAAGTTGAGGAAGGGCACTTGATACCTGAAAACATTTCCAATAGCTCTTCCAACTGTAGCATTGATCCATTTAAAAATATCAGAATTAATTCTTGTCTCTTGTACAAAGCTATCCCTGGCTTCAAATTAAAGATGGTTGTATAATCTGCCAGTAGAAACTAGTGATGGAATAGATCTGAGGGGCAAGGATATTTTGTGATTTTTGAGGTGGGGAGGATCAACTATTTAATTGGGAGAGCTGTTGGACAAGCTTTGGGACATCAAAAGCTCCTTCCTTTGATTTGCGAGGGCACATCTACATGAAATGTTTACTACAGTTGCCTAATTAGCTTTGTAGTAAAGCATCACTGGTCTACACGTGTGGTACTGTTAGGCCAGAGTAAAATAATTAACTCTGCCATAAGATAGCACTGCCCAGCACAAGTGCTATTCTCTGGCGGTGTTATTTACTGTGCCACAACACATGTGTAGACAGTGACCAGGGCTGGCTGAGGCATGAGGGTCCTATACTGAGGGGCTGCTTGCTGCGTCACTCATGCTGTAGCACTCTTATGCCCAGTCAGCCACTCTGCAGCATGTTGGGCTGGGGCAGAGCAGCCCTGGGTTAGCAGGCTGACCCCCTAAAGTCCCCTGCCAGCCAGAACTGTGCCACTCTGGCTCAATGTGCTTTGGTCCTGTGTGCACCCAGGGGAGGTAAACTCCAGTGCAAACTGTGCCATCGTTTATTGTATTGCATTAATATTCATGTGTAGATGTGCCCAGAGAAAAGCAGATGTAGGTTGAGTGACATACCAGGGAAAAGCCTCCATGCAAATACAAATAGTTTGCTTGGAGGAATGGAGGAAGGCTGTGAAGTCCGGGTGAAAAGGTATTAACAGGATCCTTTAGACTAGACCCTACAGGGTGTGTATATATGCAATTAATGTGTCTGGATGTTACTGTGCAGTAAATTCAGTTTCATTAAGCTTTGGCCAGGAATGCATCTACATGTGTGCCCTATCAGGCACAGATTTGCATCCAGTCAGAGAAGTCAGGTCCTGCCTTGCTCTGCTCCCCTGCAACAGCCAGGGAGAGCTCTGGGCTCTGACCGCAGCAGCTTGGGGGCAGCCTCAAGCTGGCAGGGGACGATCTCCTGGGAGCCAGTGAGCAGTGCACCATGAATGCTCCTCAACCTGCCCCCAGCAGTGGCAGCCAGGGCACTGTGTCTGGCTCAGTGTCTAGTTGGGAAGAGGTATAAAGTGGGGTTTCTCCGGGGTCTATCCTGGGTCTAGTATTGTTTAATATCTTCATTGGGCTGATGGAGACCTGGTGGGATGATACATATGATTGGGCAGGGAATATTGAGGGCTACAGACTCCACAGGAAGGATTGGGTTGGGAAGAAGGGTGGAGGGTGGCCCTCTGTGAAAGAGCAATACTCAACCCTGCAGGTCACATTGGATTGTACGGGGAGGCCCCTTGAGACTCTCTGGGTCAAGATACAAGGGGGCTCAGGAGAAAAGGGACCTGATGGTGGAAGTCTACTATAGGTGTTCCTACCAAGAAGAGGAGAATGACCAGGCATTCTCCAAGGAACTGAGTGAGGTAGCCAGCACTGAAGACTTGATAGTCATGAGTGACTTCAACTACCCTGACATCTGTTGGGAATGCCATTCAGCCAGCTCCAGCAGGTCAACCAACTTCTTGGCAGCTATAGATGACCTGTTCTTGACAGGCTGTGGAGGGACTGACTAGGGGTAAAGCCACTCTAGACTTGATGCTGGCCACAGGGGAAGACGTGGTAGGTGACCTGAAGATTGGAAGTATTCTGAGCGACAGTGATCAGATTCACTATCCACTGAAAGGCTGGGATTTCTGCCAACAAAACAGAAGTCCTAGACTTCAGAAGGGTTGAATTTGGTAAACTCAGGAGTCTAGTTAGAAGGGCACTTTGCAATCAGTGACTGGATGATTTAGGAGTTCAGGAATGGTGGTGCTTCCTTAAGGAGGCAATTCTTACTGCTCAAAAAGAGACCATCCCCACACGGTCAAAAAGAAGGAAAGGGGTCAAGAGACCCACTTGACTCAACAGGGACATTAGATAACTTCTCAAAAAGGAAAAAAAAAAAGCATACTGAAATGGAAAAATGGTGCTGCATCCAGAGAGAATACACTCATACAGCCAGGGTCTGCAGGTACAAGACAAGGAAAGTCAAGGTATGCATAGAGATCAAGCTGGCAACTGAATTAAAAGAGAACAAAAACTCCTTCTATAGGTACATAGGGAGCAAGAAAAAAATCAAGCTCCACTGTCAGACCTGTACTGAATATGGAGGGGCAGCCTACGGTTGATCCCCGTGAAAAGGTAGAGCTCCTAAATACTTTGCATCAGTATTTTTTAAATCAGACGGGAACTCATCACCTGTCCAGAGGCCCAGAGAATATGGGGAAGACAGCAGTCCACATAAAATCAGTCCTGAATGGGTGAAAGTACTCTTGGAACATTTGGACATTTTAAAGTCTGCTCAGCCAGATGACTTGCATCCGAGGGTCCTGAAAGAACTGGCCGACCTCATAGCAGTGCCTCTGGCAAGGCTGTTTGAAGAGCCATGGAACTTAAGAATGGTCCTGAATGACTGGAAGAGCACTAACGTGATACCCATCTTTAAGAAAGGGAAGAGAGATGACCCTGCCAACTATAGACTGGTCAGTCTGACTTTGGTCCTGGGAAAAATATTCAAAAAACTTGAAAGGAGACCATCAAGTACAAGCTCATAACTGGCAGGGTATTAAGAAACAACCAGCATGGCTTAGTCAAAGGGATGTCTAACAGACCTGGTAGTAACTAACATCATCTACCTAGACTTCAGCAAGGCCTTTGATACTGTTTTCCATGGGATTCTCTCAATTCAGCTGGAGAGTACTGGTCTAGACTGGTCTACAATGAGGTGGGTTGGCAACTGGCTCAGAGGCTGATCCCAGTGAGCTGTAATCGATGGGATGGCCTCATCTTGGAGGGCCATCTCAATTGGTGTCCCCCAGGGATCAGTGCTTGGGCTCGTGCTCTTTATCATCTTTATGAGTGACTTAGATGAGGGAGTGGAAAGCACAATGATTAAGTTTGCAGATGACTAAGCTGTGGGGAAATGCAGGCACATCTGAAGACAAGGGTAAGGATCAGGAATGACTTTGAGAGGCTGGTCCTATGGGCTCAATGCAATCAGATGAGGTTCAATGGGGACAAGTGCTGGGTCCTTCATCTGAGTAGGACGAACCCTCATCATAACTATACAATAAGTGGTGGTCCCCTGGCTGACACTGCATGTGAAAGGGACCTGGGGGTGACAATCAACCAGCAGATGAATATGAGCAATTAGTGCAATGAACTTGCCAGCAGGTCAAATAGAACTTTGGCATGCATCAGCCAATGCATTGCCAATAGATCCAGAGAGTTGCTACTCCCCCTTTATTTGGCGTTGGTGAGACTACAGCTGGTGTACTGTGTCCAGTTTTGGACACTGCACTTCAGGAAGGATGTGGATAAGCTTGGAAGGGTACAGAGAACAGCCACCCATATGATCAGGGGCCTAAAGGATAGGCCCTACGAGGAGAGACTCTAGGAACTACGTTTGTTCAGTCAGAGTAAGAGAAGACCAAGAGGTAACTTGATAGCCACCGACAAGTATGTTGGGGATGAACACCAAGACCTAGGGAAGCAAATCTCCAGAAAGGAGGATGAGGTCCAATCATTTTTCCTTCTAAGGTGTAGTGATCCGTAAGCGCACCATTTCGGTTAGTGAGTACTCCGCTTTGGTTCGTTCCCCCATCTCCACCTTTCAGTGCCTGGCTATTTCGGTCTGTCCACAGTATAACACAGTATGATAACAAAAGATGATACCATAACTTTTTATTTACCAGAATGACTCTTGTCTACCTTTTTCTGTTTTCTAAACAGAGTCCAGGTTAACAGTCTTTCCTGAAGCTAAATGAAGTTTAATTCTCATCAGCTTGCCCAGATTATCAACTTCTAAATGATTTCTGGACTTTGTTTTTATTTTATTTGTGAGGCAAAACCTCCTCTCAGAATCTGCACTAGATGCCTGGAAAGTGGCACAGACGTGAACAAGTAACAACAGTTCACTAAATTGTTCCTGTTGTAGTTCTTGTCTTGGGTGACCATGTCTTCAAAGATCTTTATTGCCTCAGTATTCATTTTCTCACTAACAGTTAATTTAAAGTCCACATATTGTTTGCATAGGTCTTTAAAAGTTTCTACGGATTTGTTTAACAAGGTGCTATATCTTGTTGCCAATGTTTTCACCTCCTCATGCCCAAACAAAAAATCATTCCTGTTTAATAAAGGGGGAAAAGAATCCTTATTGAAAACTGACCATTCTTTCAACTTGCCTTCTGGAAATCTGTTGTTCATGCGGTCACACGGATACTCAATGAATTGAGTAACTGATGTAGTGTCCACAGGCAATTCAAATGACATCAAAGTTAGAATGGACATAAGGAAAAATGTAGTCTCACCAAGATACTGCAAATGGAGTTTGGCAGTTCTAGCTTTGGCAAATTGAAATGCTTTCACCATTGTTAATGAACTTCATTGAAGCATTCTGCAGAACTCAGTCAGTTCACCTAGCATCATTTAGCATGGCCAGTGCAACATGATACTTTGGTTTTCACAGTTTGTCCAAGCAGTATTTGTGAATTGGGTCGTTGTCTTCACCCACTTGTTTTGCACAGTAGTCCATCAACACAGTATAATTCTTCATCATGGCACTAACAGCAAAATATCTAGAGAGTCATCTGACTTTATTCAGTGGCCTAAATGAAATTGTTTCACACTCAGCAGCCCTTAGATAGTTCTTCAAGCTTAGATTTTTAATTTTTTTTTACAGAACACCTACTAAAAAGTGTGTATGTGGTCCGTAGTAGAGTTTCAGTGCACCTCAACAAAGATTAATCTTTCCAAGCATCATCAATCTCCAAGTCTTCCTGGTGTGCCATGCAGTGCTGCTCGAACAGATATGGAATAGACTGCTGAAGTACTGCAGCCACACGATTGTGCTTTCTAAGCATTACTGAAGCACCATTGGAGGTAAACATTACAGGCAGTCCTCAACTTACAACGTTTTGAGTTGCAATGTTTCACACTTACAGTGTTTATAAACTGACATCCTGTTTCAACTTTCTGATGTTGGTTTTGACTTTACAGTGCGATCTGATGTGAGGCCATGCCAGCGAACAAGTTCGCTGTGTCACCCGTCTCCCTGGAGAACATCTGTCCAACATCCTTGGACACTTTCATTAAGAAGGCAGATGCCAGAAAAACCTGCAGCCAAGACTCCTCAGAAGCCAAAAGCCCTTCAAGAAGTCCAGCAAAGTCATCTCAAAGAAGGTCTTCCAAATCAATATGATTGCTATTTACGATATAAATACATTAATGTTGCTATATTACTCATCTATAACTGATTGAGTACAAAATTCTGGGGTATTTTGGGTGAAAATATGGTATCAAGCCTTGGTTCAGGAACCAATCTTCCTTTTATAACATTGTTTCCTATGGGGGAAATCGATTCCAAGTTACAATGTTCGACTTAAGACACAGTTTTCAGGAACCAATTGTGTTGTAAGTCTGAGGACTACCTGTACCATCTTTGGCATAGCTAAGTTGCTGTCAACATAACATTGTCTAATTGCTGCTATAATAGCACAGCTATCACAAGCTGTCAGCTTTAAAATTCCAGAAAACCTGGTCCGATGAGTGAAATCGTCCATAGTTTGGAATTTTATATACAGAATGATCATTTTGCTAACAGAAATATCTGTGCTCTTGTCAACTATCAAAGTGTGGAATGGTGATGTACCCATTTCATTCAGTACTTCTTGATGAATTACAGAATTTATGCAGTCAATGAATTCAAATGCATAATTCTTATTTCTCCAGCTTTCAGGAATTTTAACATAGTTGCCAATGTGACTGTGGATTTCCTGCACTGATAGCATTGATGAGTTTAATTTCACTGCAAGGAGAACATTATCAATTAAGATTTTAACTTTGTCAGTGTTTGATCACTTCCTTTCAAACAGTTCTATCCTATTTTCCCCATGTCCTGCATGTTTCAGAAAATAAACTTTCAGGATTCCTCTGCTTTGGTTGCATAGTTTCATCACAGAATCTGTGTGAATCTTGTGGGTCAAATGATGTTTCATATAGTCTAATTTCCTGTAGTCAACCCTTTCTTTTCCGCTTGTTCATTTGTTATTGGCACCTGCATGCATGTGCATGCAGGACATCCTTGCTTTCACAATATTGGAAAATATCTCCAAGACTTATGTGCTGGTGACCAGATGTTGTGGCATGTCAGTTTCAACCAGTCTTTGAATTTTGAGCAGCTTTTCTTCTTAGCTTGTTCACTGCATTCACTGTCTTCACACTTATGCTTCGAAATTGTAAAATTTGAGTATTTAACTTAAAAGATGCAGTAAGGGCCCTTACTAAGGAGGTGGGTCTGTGTGCAATGAATATAAAGATGATCCTTTACATAGGCTGCAAGAAAGATATTGATTGGCCTTCTGTCGCAGAGCACTGAGGTGCTCTGTGCCTGAAGAGAAAAACCACTAGGGCAGGAGCCCTAGCAGTGATTAGGCAGCACAGCTGTAGGTTGCTGGGGCAACTAATGAGAGTCAGCTGACTGGAGAGGGCAGGGCCTGGCCCTCATAAAGCCCAGGGCTGAGGCTAGGCTGGTAGTTCCCTGCCAGCTACCAAAGAGAAAGGAGCTTTGACCTGGGAGAGAGGGGAAACCTGATGTAGGGGCTGCAGCTGAGAGTTGAAGGGTCACTGGTAGGACCGAATGTTGTTTGGGCTGGTGGGCTTCTGCTTTGTTACAGCCAGATGGCTTATATTTAAGTTACAGCCTAGGGGTTTGTGTTTTGTGTTGTTATTTATGAGATCTCCAACCCCTGATTGGTGGTTTGGGTGAGGCTGAGGCCTAATAGGGACCTACAGAAGTGTGGGGCCCTAGTGCCAGTGAGGATGCAGTTCAAGGGGTGCTTGCACCCTGGCCCCAGAGAGGGGTGTTTGGAGAGCCCCAGAAAGGGGGCTACCCTACTGAGAAGCCCTGTGGGGGGCATGGTGAGCCCAGAGAGGGGAGCACCCTACTGAGGAGCCCTGTGGGGGCATGGTGAGCCCAGAAGGGGGAGTGCCATATTAAGGAGCCCAAGTTGGGTACAGTCAGCCCCAGGAGGGGGCAACATTGAGAAGCCCAAGTTTGGGCATTGGGAGCCCCTGATAGGGGGGCACATTTATTAGGGAGCCCAGGTTGAGCACAGTAAGCCCCAGGAAGGGGGTAGCATTGAGAAGCCCCAGGGTGGGTGCGGAGAGCCCCAGAGGAAGCATCTTATTGGAAGCTGAGTGAGGCGTAGCAAGCCCCAGAGAGGGGGCAGTGCTAGTAAGGGGTCCAAGTTGGATATGGTGGGCTGAAGACAGGAGGCAGCGTGTTAAGGATCCCAAGAAGGGCAAGGAGTAGGAAGCCTGGAGGGGACATAGTGAGCCCCAGAGAGGGGGCCATCTTATTGAGAGGCCCAAGTGGGGTGCAGGAAGACCGAGTTAACATCGGCGAGGCTTGGGCTGCGGTATTGGAGTAAGAAGCCACAGATAGCACCCCCTAGTGGAGGGGGTAGTATAGGGGCAGCCTCCTGCTAATTAAGTAGTTAACATCAAAGATGTGGTAGGAAAGTAAGCGAGCAGTTTGCCCAGAGACAAGTGTGTAGGCTGCATTAAGGGTGGCTGAGAGTGACAATCCATCACACCTTTAGAATGATAGAAAAAACAACACTATATAGTGAAGGGTAGAATCATGCCCACTTTAACCAAGCTAGTGCACAAACTGGATGCAATTTAACCAATTTGGTGCTTTTCTCTGTACATGCCCATAAACTGCAGGGAGACCAAGCAGTGTTATACAACCAAAACAGCACTAAAGCAGGTAACTAACTAAAGATCAATAGCTAGCTTATACAAAGATGCATTGTATCCCAGCATGACAGTAGCCTGCTGCCAGGATACACTGTAAACTCCTTCTTAATTTGCTATCTGTCCTTAGTAAGAATTTGCACATGCTTCTCATAAAGGACTCCACTTTATAAAGGAGCTTGCCAGAAAGGGCTGGGGAGTGGAGCAGTTCTCTAGAGCTGATAGCCTCTATGTGGTGCCCTGTCCCAGCCCCTGACCTTGCCTTGGGGAGTGAGGAGGCACATGGTGCTGGACTTGAGGTGAAGCTTGCTGGAAGGGGCTGGGGAGTGGAGAAGTTCCCTGGAGATGACAGTGCCTGGCCCCACCTTGCCTTGGGGAGTGAGAAGGCACATGGCACTGGGCTCAGGGCGAAGCTTACCAGGAGGGGCTGGGGAGCCAAGCAGTTCCCTGGAGCCAGCGGAGCTTACATAATGCCTGCCCCTGCCTCACTTCAGGGAGCAAGGAGGCACATGGTGCCAGGCTCAGGGTTAAGCTCACCAGAAGGGGCAGGGGAGTGGAGCAGTTCCCCAGAGATGGTGGTGCCTGGCTTTGCCCCAGCCCCAGCCCTTGTCCCCCCACTCCCACCTCACCTTAGGGATCAAGGAGGCACATGGCATTGGGCTCAGGGTGAAGCTTGCCACCTGTAAGCATCCCACACCAGCCCCAGTGCCTCTGCTGTGCTCTGTGCCCAAAGTTTACAGGAAGCTTCAGCCCAGCTCCTCTCTGGGTGGGTGCACAGCATTAAAAAGTTACTGTGGCAAGACTTTTTATTGTGCATGGCTGCGTGTGCACAGAGTTTAGAGGGAAACTTGGACCATTGGACACAAGCTAGTTGAGGAAAAATTTAGAATGGACATATGGAAAGAAATTTTTCCTTAAGGGTACCTAGAATCTGGGACACACTCCTAGCAGAGGTGGTGCAGCTGGATGTGTTTAAGGAGGCTGGATAAGCACCTTGTTGAGCTCCTTTGAGCCCAACTATCTCCTGCCCATGGCAGGGGACCAGACTTGATGATCTTACAGGTCCCTTCTGGTCCTAATATTCTATGAGTCTATGATTCTACAAAAACAAACTTTAACTTTTTATTCATTACTGGAGCACAGAATCAACATACACTACTACTGAAGCTGGTATAGAAAAACATTTTTTTTTATGGTAAATTAAACTCTTTTTGCAAACCATTTCCTATTTTTGAAGCAAGTCTATGAGTATTCTAGTAATGAAATCATGTTAGGACTGTTTTACATAGCAATTGCATCTGTACATCTTGGGGCATATCTACACGAGATATGTTAATGCACCTTGGCCTAAGTTACTGAGCAGTGTGGGCAGGTGAGCACACATGAGCACCCTTATTGCACAGTGACTTAGGCTAATCATGACTAAATTTGATGCCTGAAAATTTAGTGGTGATTTTGTCAATGTGCTGTAATGCACATGTAGTTCTGACCCAGCATTAACTTTAGTGCTGGGTCTGCCCAGCCACTAGGGAGCTGACCTGAGCCCAGCCCCAGGACTCTTGACTGCCTGCCTCTCCTGTTCCATGGTTGGGCAGCTCTCTGGCAATCCCTAGCTGCAGGGTATAAAAGCCAGCAACCATTTTGTGCCTTGGGACACACACACATTAGGGAGCCTGAGGGAGCCTTTTCATTGTCCAGGAACCTGGCAGGCCACAGAATGCCTCTGTCTGGTCTGTTTCCTCTGCAGAGCTGCTGCTTGGCCACAGATGAGTGTTGTAGAGAGCTGCAGATTGCTGCACCCATTGCCCAACACTGATATCCCCCAGGGCTGCTGCCTGGCTGTCTCTGACAGCAGAGCCAGCACCTGCTTCCTGCTGCTACTCGCCCTCAGCAGTGTCTCTGCAGGTGCTGTGGTTAAGTGCCTCTGTCACATGGCTTCTAGTCCCTGGCCATGCCCTGCTGCTGAATGCTCCTGAGCTCTGTGTGGGGCTGGAAACACAGGGACAGCCATGGGGTTGGGGCGGAGGGCCCAGAGAACTGGCAGGGGATGAGATTGTCATCCTCATCATGCTTTTCATTGAGCCCTGGCCCCGCTTGTGTGTGTATGCTGGGATGGAGTAAGATATGCAGGAGGAGGGCATTGACCAGGGCCTCCTGCAGCTGGTGCCCTTGCCCCTGTGGCTTCCAGTGGGCACAGGAGGGGGGGAGGGGAGGGGAGGAATGGGGCCAGCACCATGGCCAGCAGGAGCACAGGGCACTGGGTGTCACTGACAGGGTTAGGACTGGAACAGCAGGGCATGGGGTGTCACTAGCAGGGGCAGGAGCAGCCCTGGCATGGGGAGGCAGGGTGGGTAAGGAGAGAGCTGCCATATGATGCCCCTGCACTGGGCAGGGAGACGGGGAAGTGGCTGGCTATGGATTAGAGTTTCCAAGATGGCTGGCAATTGCTGGTAACTGGCTCTGGCTTCAACATGGCTGCCAAATGCTGACAGACATGCAGCCATAGGCTGGAGCTCCCCCTGGTGGCCACAGAGCCACATGGCAGAGCTGCAGAGACTTGGCACTAACTTTAGATTTAATACCAAGTCTCTGCACCTGTAGACACCTGCCAAAAATCACTTAATGTACATTAGCTTAATGCACATTAATTTAGTTGTGCTTTAATTCATGTTTAGACATGCCCAGACTGTTTTCCTCTGTATTTGCCATTAGTGTGTTACTTTCTCTCTCAAAGGCATGTTTGAAAGCTGTTAAACTATTTTGAATAAACTGGATTGTTAGGTTGTCATCATCTGAGTATTAAAGATAGGGCAAAAGACAGACATGTCAATACTTATTTCTTAGCATCTGCTAAAATATTTAATTAATTTACTAATTTCAACATACAACAATTTGGAGTGAGGCAGAGCAATAGACTTGAAAGTTTGCATTCCTTGTTCCTGATAGCTGTAATTGCTGATGCATTAATTTAGATGTTTTGCTCATTGCATTGTTTTTGTATTATCTTGCAAAAAAATAAATAGTAATCTCTTAATACTTAAGACCAAAAGAAACATTTTAAATGTTAACAACCTTCTAATAAACATAATTATTTCCCCTAGTTTTAACTCCAACCATTGCGCTTGGTTGGCCTGAAAGTTAAATTGACTTAATTTCTCTCATTGACAATCAATGCAAACAGAGCATAGGTGACAAATTAATTGAACTGTGTCTGTTTTGTATATCTCTAAGGTCTACACTTAATTTTTTTTGCATGGTATAACTACATTGATATAGCTAGACCAGTACAAATCTGTGGGGTGAAATCCTATCCCTAAACAAGTCCATGGGAATCTGCCATTAACTTCAGTAGGATCAGCATTTCTCCTACAGCATAGATGTGCTGTAACAGTATACGGCATGGCTGGTACTGATGCAGCTTACTCCAGTTTGAAACCAGGGTCAAACATGCGACTGTGTGGTGTCTATGCTATGTGTGGCATATACTCTGCTATGCACTGGTACAACCACAGCCTGGAGAAATGCTCTAGTAAACACCTTCCAGAGCAATCAAGGATTAGGATGTTTAGTAACAAAAATATTAATTTATGGCATGTGATTTAAAAAATGGACTCTAGCTCATATTAATTACAGTGTGCTATATATGTCAATGTCATGGGTAGTCTCAAACAAGCCAACAAAAATGTGGGAACATTTCCTCAGGATATGCAGTTGAGTACCTTGCTCTCAGTCCATTTATCTGAATATTTTGAATGACCTTGAGGATTCTGATCCTCTTTTACTGCTTGTGTCCCAGAAGTTTAGTAATGTTGGTTACCAAACCACTTCAAATGTATAGAAATCATGCATTTTATCTTTTTGTACTAGTCTCATAATACAAAAGTATATAATAATAATAATACTGACTGGTGTGAACACATTTTTTTCCCATACAAACCTTTTATAGACTGTTGTATACTACTATATAAATAAATGCCTTGACTTGTTTCTATAGAAACTAGGTACTGTAGCACAGCTGAGCCAAAAAGCCATAATTAGAAGGAAAAACCAACAAAACCAAGGTCACTTCCCATCAGATCATTTTTATCTTTATGCAGCTCTGAAATGGCCAACAAATGAATGTAGTGGAAATGAACAAAATATCCTCTGTACCTAAACAATTATATATTAAGTCTAGGTTCTGAAAGAGTTTTCAAGAAAAAGCTATTTACACATTGTTATTTTTAAACTAACTTTAGTACCTTGTTCTGGATGCTAGATTTTATTGTGGTTAAATTTTTCACAAAGTAAAAATAAACCCAATAAGCCAGTTTGGTTAGGTTTCAAAAATAGAGAACATACATAAATCATTAAGTACTATATTTATTGTGCATGGAATTGGGTTGACTTCACAAATAACAAGCACAAAAGCCAGAAGGCTTTATTGTCTCATTATTTTTTCCATTTAAATTAATATACGATTTGTTCAGATTTCATATTTACTTAATGGTTTATAAATAGCACCCATCAGATTAGATCAGTACTACCATATTAAATTCATGCAATATGATTTTAGAAAAACTTTTAAATATGCATCTTCTGCCCACAATACAGTATATAAGGCAACTTTATAGACATGTCTTATATTATTATTCCTAGAAGTTTGCCAAAGTTGAATTATGATATAATTTCAGGAAACTCATGACTCAGATTTCAGGTCCTCACTGATAACCAGGGATCCTGATTTTTCCTGATTAAAAAAATGCAGATTCTCCAATAAACCTCCCAAAATCTGTGATTAAAACGAAAGGCCCCTCACTTCCCCCCCCAAAACCCTCCTGGCCCTGCCCCTCACTCCCTGCACAATTCCCTGGCCATGCTTGTGCCCCTCTCTTTCCCTCCGCAACTGCTTCAGATCTGCTGGTGCCCCTCACCCCCTACCCACAGCCCCCTGCCTCCCTAACCCTACTGGAGGGGGCTTCGAGTTACAGGGCTAGAGACCTGGGTCCACAGCCCCCTGCCCCTGGTAGGAGGCAGCAACTGCTGCAGTGGTGCTGAGCCTGGCTTTCCTCCCTGCTGCCTGCCTGCTGCAGGCTTGGGTGGGGGGCCAGCTCCCCACCACTGCATGCACTCCTGGGAGGGCAGTGGGGACCCATGCCCCCCACGTGTGTGCAGGGTTGGGGTTGGCACAGGCTGCCCACTGCAGACTTGGGCTCCTACTCTGCTGCCCTCCCCTGGGGCCTATACAGCCCGGTGGGCATTACCCAGTGCTGCAGGAAACAGTGGGGCCACATAGGTATCTCCGTTCTTCTGCAAGCTCTGTGTTGCCCTGGCAAAGTATTCTCTGTTCACCCAGAAGCAGTGAGGGGCACAACCCTGTGCCGCTGTCCCTGCTGCTGTCCTACACATATGGGATATGTTGCCAGGGCAGCACAGAGCTCGCAGTAGCAAACAGCCTCCCCACATAGCCCTGCTGTTCCCTGCCATGCCAGGTTGCACCACCCGGGCTGCGGATGCCCCAAGGGAGGGCAACAGGGTGGGAGCCCACAGTGTGGCAGCCTATGCACACCCTTGCCTTGCATATGTGTCCATCTGGAACTGTGCACAGCAGTGGGGGGATGGTCCCATCCACGTCACCCCCCCAGATGAGCCACCAGTGGCCCCATCCCACTTCCCACTGGGGCCCTGCAGCTGTGCATTGCAGCCCTGGGCCCCGAGCCCCATGCAGTGCCCAACTGGGCACCATTCCCAGGCCCATCCTCAGCCCTGACCAACTCCCTCCCTCCCTTGCTCCCTCCCCATGGGGGCTTCAATTTTCCCCCTGCCCTTATCTGTGGTAAGTGCACATATACATGCACATGGCAGCCCCTGCCTGACCACCCTCCTCCTGCTCCTTCCCAGCCCCCTACAGGCTGGAACTCTGCCATCCTGCAGAGAGCTCTTGGCAAAACCGCAAAGTCATGGGTTTCTGTGTTAAAATGAGAAATCTATGTTGTCCTCCTGTAAAGGAGAAAATCTGTGTTTTCCTCTGTTTTTCTGTGGGAAACAGAAAACCTGGATTCCTGCTGATAACCTTGACAGCAGCAAAGAAAAGCTTAACTACAGAGACAAAACAGTGATCCAATAGAATATACCTGTATCAATACAGGTATTGATATAGAGATGAGAGATTTTGCAGACAGTTGTGTCCTAGATCACATATGGTTTTAGTATCTTATTAACTTGAACCACATTTGTAAACCAACTGGTAGCTAATGCATATAATAGATACTAACCCAGTCAGATGGTTGGGTCAATCAGACTCTTGTAATCATGACTCATGTCCAAATACCAGGGCCTCAAAGTTCTTACCAGCCTTCTTGTATGTCACAATTTCACTACATGATGTTAGAAAAAAACTAAATCTTGGGAAGAAAGAAGGCAAATGAATATTAAGGTATCTGAATCCTGTAGTCTGGGAGGCAGCCTGACAGAAGTAGTTGCAGTGCTTCCATATTTTCCTAGAAGCAAGTTGCATTGCATTGAAATTGGAGATGAAAATCTCCATGCTGTTACACATAACAAATTCAGAGACACCGGATATCTACCATACCATGCATTACATCAGGAGCATATGGAGAACTGTGGACTGGTAGATAGATAGTTATTTGAAAACTTCAATTCTATGACCCATACAAGAACATAATTTGGAAATGATGCAGTTCCTAAAAATACATCTGCAACAGTTGACCATTGGTTATGGTTTATAGACCTACTCACTAAATCTTAAAATAATGTACAAGCAAATTATTGTGGAGGCAAATTCACAGATTTCATAGACATTAAGGCTGGAAGGGACCTCGCAAGATCATTGAATCCAGCCCCCTGCCCAAGGGTCAGGAAGTCAGCTAGTGTCAAAGGATCCCAGAAAGATAAACGTCCAAATGTTTTTTGAAAGTGTCTAGAGTAGGTGCTTGCACCATCTCTGGGGGGAGTTTGTTGCAGGTCTTGGGGGCTTGGACAGTAGAGAAGTTTTTCCTTTTGTCCTGCCTAAAATGGTTTTGCAGGAGTTTGTGACTGTTGGATCTTGTCATCCCCTGGGGTGCTATAGTGAGCAGGTGTTTGTCCTGATGCACACCCCTTCTGTACTTACAGGCTGCCACCAAGTCACCCCAGAGCTTACGCTTTTCCAGGCTAAAGAGTCCCATAGCTCGCAGCCTCTCTTTATAAGGCCTGGTCTCTTGCCATCTGATCATGCGTGTGGCTCTCCTCTGGACTCTTTCAAGCTTCTCCACATCCTTCCTAAATTGTGGAGCCCAGAATTGGGTGCAGCACTCCAGCTGTGGATATAGGTTTCAGTATACTGAGCATATCCTCTATGTTCCTCTTTAATCAAATGTTAGATACTTTGGATGAGATACTTTCATCTATTTTATAATGGTTTTCTTTACATATTTCTATGAGACTAGGCCAATTCTTAATAAATTGTTCAAAACAATCAACCACAGAATTTCATTAAACATCTTAAGGGAGAATTAGTTTGGATCCTTCTCTCTTCAGTGAAGCTGGAGTGGAGCGAAGGCTGGTCGTAAGGAATCAACCATGTCAATGAAGTGTTTATTGTTAACATTCAAAAAGGATAATTTGTGTCATAAATAAACTGAGCAGTCTTTTCATCTATGGTGTCTTGTTGGTATTTGCTGGTCCTTACTACAAACCCATCCACGGTGGTGGTTTTACTGGATGATTGAAATCTTTTGCTTGCTACTGATACTTTGTTGTCTAAAATACATTTAGTTACAGCACTGGTGCTAAAAGTACCAACAGATGACTGAATTTGTTGCAGATAGACAGCCAAAGTCTCTTATGCTTAAATGGGATCCTGAAACAAAAATGATTTTTGAATAGTCATTCTTCTCAGTTCTTTTCACACTATTATTCAGTTAATCATTTACATTTTTTCAGCAAGGATGCAGATCCGATTCCAAATTACCAAAAAAACGAAGCTTGACTGCACTTAGAGTGCACTTAACTGTGGAGTAAGCCCAATTGAACTCACTTGCACTTTTATTTTTTGAGAAAACAAGTATAGGATGGGCTTCCCATAGGAAAGCTGAGTTATGCTAAAGTAAAATAGGGAATAGGCTTATGGCATCACCATTATGGTCTGGGGCCATGATGTTCCAAAATAAGGGGCATGTATTGTGTAATATAAAATACTAAAATGACACCCAGCAGCAACTGGCAAATCTAGATTTCTCTTACTGCAGCTTTCTATACCATAAACTTGTGTGATAGATTCTAAACCTAGTTAACTAATTAAATAAGCCATAAGGATAATACTTTTTTTTTCTAGCAACATCCAACGTAGCAAACACCTTGGGAATTTACTTGTTAAATCACACTTATACTAAAAGGCATAGAGAGCGTCTTGAAGAACGATGCATTGCGAAGTGAATTATTCAATTTACTAATCAGTTGATTCACATTGTTCTTCAGACATATCCATGTCTTCATCCACATCATTTCCACCCGATAAGCAGTTTTTCATTATGATGTTTCATTCTTGCAACTAGGCTTTGCATCTCTTCCTTACACTGCTTACACTTGACACGTTTTCCTTTTTTAACCCACCAAAGGAATTTCTTCAAAATATTCCTAAATAGGGTCTCTCTCACACCCAGAAACCATGGCAGTTTTTCTGTGGCAAAAGTGTGGGGGAATATAGTAAGCTGTGTGAATACTATTGAATAATGTCTTCCCTTTTTCTTCCCAGTCCACTCTACTGTTCCTCTTTACTCTGTCTCTGTCCTTTCCTGTATTGACTCTCTGTCTTTAAGACAGTGTCTTAACTAACTCCTCTGCCTTGCTTGGCGCAGTTTCACCACCACATAAGCACAGAACAACAACAATCCTATCCAGCCTGGGACTTTGCACATGTGACTTTAGTCTGCTGAGAAATAGAAACTGAACGCCCAGAACTTTCAAGGGGCAAAAGCTGGTAGTTAGGCCAGACAGACAGACTAGAGCCACTTTCATGAGATGAAAAACTGAAATGAATGCCCATGTTTGACTGGTAGGTAACTCAATGTGTCTGAGTGTGACAGATCCATGAATTCATTTTTATGAGACTAAGTGTAGGTGTAGCATGTTTGTGATGAAATTTAATTGTAACTGTTACTTTTCAAATGAGAGAAATTTATTGTTTTATTGATGATTTAAGATTAAAAAAATCCAATTTAAATTTAAAAAACTGATTGTTTTGATTTAAAAAAAAAAAAGTCATTGATTTTTATCTACCCTGTCTTGTAGGGACATGTAGTTTTTCTTCACATAGAGAGCTACACCCCTACCCTTTTTTTCAGTCCAATTTCTCCTGTACAGGGTATAGCCATTTATACGGGTAGTCCAGTCATAGGAGGAATACCACCAGCTCTCCGTGATCCCTATAAGATTGCAGTCATTTTTGTTTAGCAGAAGGACCAGTTTCTTTTGTTTATTCCCCAAACTCCTAGTATTAGTGCACAGGCACGTAAGTGTGCCGTTGGAGGCCCTAGGCTTTCTTGCACTCATGGAGAAGCTTTGTTCTTGGGCTGGGGTAGGAGTGAGTTCGTTTGAGCATCCTAACCTGCTAGTTTTGCAGTTGATGCTTGGTGAGCTTGCTCTGGTGGTTGTCTGCCCATCCCCCAGCAAGCTTAGTTCTGGCTGAGAAGAGCTTCTTCTCCAGTGGAGTGAGGTGGAGGCCATCTCTTCCCAACAGACAGCTGCCTCTCTCTCCAAAGAGCAGACTGTGTTTGTAGAAGTGAAAGCCTTCACAGTGGCACCAATGCCACAGTCTTCTGTTTACTGACTTGATTCATCTCTCCCTCCTCTGCCCATGACCCGAAACTGGAAGGATCAAGAAAAAAACCGCCTATGCCCCCAACCCCAGAGCCCAGTAGGCACTCATGACCTGGTTGGAATTGCTGCGAGCTGTGTCATTTGCACCCAAATGGATAAGGAGCATAGGGTAGTGGTTGGAGGGTGGGATAAATTTTGGGATCCTCTCAGCCACATCCCAGATATGGGCTCTCAGGAGGCAGCAAACATCCCAGGCTAAGGGGTCAGGATGACAGATCACTCCCTTTGTCCCCCTCAGGAAGGAGTCATCCACAACAGCCACTCTTGCATTTCATCTTAGGGATGATAGCTGGTTGTGTTACTTCCTCACTTGTGGTAGCTGGCAGCTCTGCAGGCTCTACTTGTGCTGCAAGCAGTTCATACCTGTTGCAGGGATCCAGTGAGGTGGTGATCCTGGTGCCATGAGCCTTGGGATTAGAGACAAGCTTTGTCCAACCCCCTGACTGGACAGTATGGGAGTGCCTCTTGCCCTCTCTGGTCCTGGTAGGTGACCTAGGTTGCTCATCGGTCCTGGGGTGAAGGACCTGGCAGAAGGCGTCAATCCCGTTTGCCATTCCAGATGACAGATGCGATCTGGAGTTCCACTGTCTGGGATTCCAGAGACTCCAATACAGAGCAAACCTCACAAGGGGAGGTTGTAATGCTCCTGATCCCATGTGCCTGGAGTCATGCCAGGCAGCACCCCACAGATGAATGCTAGGGGCTCTGTCTTAATGGAGGCTGGAACCATGGGTTCCGCATAGGTGGAGACCTCAGAAGTACCAGAGGGAAGGGATCCAGCCTCAGGGGGGAACCTTGGGGTGTGACATGTCCCACCCACCATTGCACCTGTAATAGTTTCACTACTACTGTGCCAACCACTCCCTTGAGGCTCTGTCTAGAGCGTCATGCCCCTTCTGTGCGTCCTCTTGCGCAAACTCCTGCACTAACTCACATGCTGAGCCTAGAAGTGTGCCTGTTTATGTGTTCTGTTTGCAAGGCTCCAGGTGCGTGGCTTCCTGTGGGGCTGGGCGAAGTAGGAGCCGGGGAGGGGGTCATGACCCTCCTTGGCTCCTCTCAGCTGCCTCCCCGCAGCTGGGCTAAGTCCCTCCCACCATGGGCCCCCACTTACCTCCAGTTAGGCTGGGGGTTATCGGGAGTCCTGGGGGTCCCAGGGCTCATGGGGGCACAATGGGCTTCTGCTGTGCATCTTGCTCTGAAACTGGGGGGCCAAATGAGGCTTCTACCATTGGTGGGCCCTTTTAAACTCTGCACATGCATAGTAGGGCCTGCTGGCACCGTGCTGCTCTTGAGAAGCGGGGCAGGCAAGTGCCCCCCCTTTCCCTGCCTCACAAGATCTTTTTTTCCTAAGGTGGATTTGTCTGGGTAAATAATGTTGATAAATAATTTTCTCCTTTTTTTTGTAGTTCATTTCATCAGGATGACTCATATGTTATATGGTCACTGTCACACCCAAATAACTGAATCAGTTTTAATTCACACCTTCTGTGAAAGTCTGTATAAGTGTCATACTAACTTAACAAAACTGAAACAATACTGCTGTTCTGCAATGTATCCAGAAACAGCAGTGAAAATCTGTTATAATAAAGACATTTTTGTTACATAGTTTAATGCAAGTTTGTGTGTAGATACATGAACATGGATACTTAATAGATGGATTGTAAAACTGGAGGTCATACTGTTCTGGTAGACCTGACAAGTCCAAATAAGACTGCACAGGAATATACTAGACATTACAAAGAATGTTGTGTACAGTTGCAAGGGTATTGAAAAATGTGCTTCTCAAGCAAAAATGTTAATAAGCAATGGGAGAAATAATGTGCATTTGTCTAAAGATGATATAAAGACTGAAAAATTAAGATAAAAATTCTTTGCAACATTTGGTAATAATTGTAGACACAAGGTATCATGAATTCAGTGAAAACAAGCATCCCCAGCAGAAGTTAAATGTGGATAAAAAAGTATATACAATAATACATATGTAGTAAAAGTTCCTATGTAGAAAGAGTGTTGTTTGCTAAGTCTCTTAACAAGTAAATAAAGTACTAAACAAGTTAGTTTGACAGAGAAAATAAATGAACAAAAACGAATTAAAAATAGATACTAGGGTGGAGTGCAGTGTAAACAGTGAGAATATTCAGTGCTCTGACTAATATTCAACTTAAGCTTGTCACAGTGAGCACATTATTGTACACATGTAACTTCATGTTCTGAATTAAATCTTTAGTATAAAAAATCTCACAGGGTTAGATCTTAAAATAAATCTGTCTAGTTGCCTCTGTGGGTAGCCCAATTCACAAACAACATGACTGATGCCAATGCTGAGGTCTGCCCATATGAATCCACTGCTAGGATCCAGCCTTTATTAAAGTCAATGAGATTCTGGGAAGAATGGCTGTAGGGACACTGACAGAAATGATGTTTTGTTGTGTGATTGGCTGCCTGAAAGTGCTCTACAGCCATGCCCTGACAGAACTGCATGGCTACAAAGCACTTTAAAAGTGCCTGATCATGTGACATAGAGTGCATTTGTTAACTTCTGTTAGTGCATACCTGGAGCAGGGCTGGGCTGATTTTTCATTGCAGTAATGCAACTGATCATGGAGAAGCTGACAGGAGCCCCAGGGAGAGTTCCCATTTCTTTGTGAAAGGCAGGGCAACCTGGAATGGGTTTGCCCCGAGAGAGGGGCCCAAGCCTTGGAAAGTGTCATGGTTCTGGCAGCATCCAATGAGCCCTCGCTAGTCCTTGAAAATCGGGGGGAGAAGGTGTAAATCTTGCGCTGAGCCGTACCCATATATGCAGCAGGTCTCCAAGGTAAACAGCCTCTGGCATGTTAGAACAACCCGTGCATTTCAATGACTGATTTTTAGATTGTAGGATCCTTAGGAAAATAAATTGCCCTCCTCTATGTTTTATCTAAACAGTTACACTCTATTTAATAAAATAGTGAAAGCCTAAGATCTATCTACAGTATTTGACTATAAAGATGTTGCACATAACTGGGGATAATAAAAGAGAAAACCTCACCAATTCTTTTCTGTGCCCCCATGATGAACTTATAGGCAGCCACAAGGTCGCCTCTCAACCTTCTCTTGTGGAGGCTGAAGAGGTCCAGGTGCCCTAGTCTCTTCTCATAGGGCTTGGCCTGCAAGCCCTTAACCATACGAGTGGCCCTTCTCTGGACCCTCTCCAGGTT
>JAGPOW010003182.1:29484497-29507119 GCA_030014935.1 Caiman crocodilus
AGAGGTCCAGGTGCCCTAGTCTCTTCTCATAGGGCTTGGCCTGCAAGCCCTTAACCATACGAGTGGCCCTTCTCTGGACCCTCTCCAGGTTATCCACATTCCTCCTGAAGTGCGGTGCCCAAAATTGCAGGCGGTATTGCAACTGTGGTCTGACCAGCACCTGATAGAGGGGAAGTATCACCTCCTTGGTTCTGTTCATCATGCATCTGCTGATGCACGAAAAAGTGCCATTAGCTTTTCTGATGGCTTCATCACACTGCGGACTCACGTTCATCTTGGAGTCCACTAGGACTCCAAGATCCCTTTCTGCTTCCATGCCTCCAAGCAGGTCATTTTCTAGGCAGTAGGTATTCTGGACATTTCTCCTCCCTAGGTGCAGCTCTTTGCATTTCTCCTTGTTGATTTGCATTCTGTTGTTTTCCGCCCATATATCCAACCTGTCCAGGTCTGCTTGTAGTTATTCCCTGCCCTCCGGCATGTCTACTTCCCCCCCACAGTTTTGTGTCATCTGCAAACTTGGACAGAGTTTGTGTCATCTGCAAACTTCACTCCCTCGTCCAAGTCACTGATGAAGACATTGAAGACTATCGGTCCAAGAACTGAGCCCTGTGGGACCCCACTGCCCACACCCTTCCAGGTTGATACTGACCCATCCACTATGACTCTCTGGGTATGACCCTCTAGCCAATTCACCATCCACCGGACTGTGGAGTCATCCAAGTCACAGCCTCTTAACTTGTTCACCAGCATGGTGTGGGATACCGTATTGAAGGCCTTCCTAAAGTCTAAGTAAACGATGTCAACCCCTACTCCTGCATCCATGTGTTTTGTAACCTGCTCATAAAAAGAGACTACATTAGTCAGGCATGATCTACCTGCTATGAACCCGTGCTGGTTTCCCCTCAGCATAATTTTTCCTTCCGGGCTCTCACAAATGTGAGCCTTGATAATTTTTTCAAAGACTTTGCCTAGGATGGAGGTGAGACTGACTGGGCTATAGTTGCCTTGGTCCTCCTTCTTCCCCTTCTTGAAAATGGTGACCACACTGGCCATTTTCCAGTTCTCCGGAACCTGGCCCGTGTGCCATGTGTGTTCACATATTCCCTCAAGTGACTACGCAATGATGTCAGCCAGTGCCTTCAGTACCCTTGGATGGAGCTTATCGGAGCCTGCTGACTTAAATGCATCCAGTTCCTCCAAGTGCCTCTGCACCATTTCAGGGGCGACGCTTGGTAGTCTGGCGTCCTGCTGCTGCCTCTCTACAATCCCAGTGAGAGCCCTGTCTTGCCCCTTGCTTAGGAACACTGAGGCAAAGAACTGATTGAGGAGTTCAGCCTTGTCCCCCCTGTCCATCATTAATTGCTTAAAAAGTGGTCAGTATATCTTATTCCCTTTTAACAGATGGGGAAGCTGACATACCAAAGGATGAAGTGACTTGCTCAGGATTACTTAACAGATCAGTGGCAGAGACAGGAATAACCCAGCTACCCTTAGTTTCATTCTAATTACTGACCACACTGTTTCTCATAGCAGCACAGAACGTTTCAGACAGACATCACACAATCTTGACATATCTGAACTAATAACAGTATGACTCATGCACATATCAGATGAGAAATTCTGTATTGTACTGTAAACCCAAGCAAACATGAACATGAAATAAACTAGAAGTTACTAGCCTTCATTCTGGATTGATTTATCTCAGAAAGTTACTTTGTTCTCTTTTCTTGTTCTCTGTTTCTTTTATCTTGAAAAGGCTCTATTTCTTTCAAGTATTATTTCACTGTTTAGCAGCCTAAAATTTGGTTTACTTTCTTCCCTTACTCTATTAATTTGTTCAATTACTATGGTTTCATCTCACTTTCATAGCTTTAATCTTCTTTGTTGGAAATTTAAAAATGAATTAGCAGTCTGACACCAATAGTATTCTCCTTCCCTGAAATCACTTACCCTTTCTTCTTTTTTTTTCCCATGTTGTCTTAATTTTACTTGCATTTTACATTTCCTTATTTAAAGTGAACTGTATATACTCTGGCAAAACCTTCCTCACAGGCAGAATTGCAGCTAGTGTTATACAGACATACCTAGTTTTAAGTTGTTTAAGCATTCATTATATAATGTTTGTTTCTCTGGGCCACATTTTACAGTCAGATATGTGCATATAGCTCCTCTTAAGGCCATATGGCTTGTATATATGGATCTGAATCCAGAACTGGACCCATTTGGTTTAAAAACAGCATTTTAACAAAAAATACTGATTAAAAACTTTGGAGTACAACTCACATTTATAAATATGTTTTTGTTGTTGTTTATAATGATGTTGTTTATAAATGTGAACTGTTCTCCAGGTCTATTAAATGTAACTTTTGGTAAAATTGTGTTTTTACACCTAATGGCCTCAGTTTTGGCTTCAAATGCACATCTACAAGTCACAAGGGCTTAGGGAAGCTGACTGTACATATCTGATTGTCACATTTTCCCTGTGTTTGTAAGCATCTTGCAGCTGGTGACACCACATTGGTTTAATTTGTAGTTTGTTTTTTCTTTAGTAGAACTAGGACTGTGGCAATTGTAAAGGGAGAATTGTGCTGGTCTAAATGTGAAAGCTTTGCCAGTTATTCAGGTACACTATAACACTGGATGGACAATTTTGTTCCAGCAAGAGATCCTTTTTTGGTCTGGTTTAAACCTTTTCCAAGCCGATGTGAGCTAAACTAAGAAAAGGCCTTATGCTGACAGAAACGAGTTCACACACTGATGAATTTAAACACACTTTAGCTTGTATTGCTGTAAGCTTCTAGTGTAAATGTGCCCAAAATGTGTCGGGTGTGGGGGGAATCTCCCAGGTACCCTAGCGTCAACAAGCTACCAATTAACTTAGTAGGCGTTGCCCCACCCATAGGCACAGCTAGGATTTTGAGAAGTGGGGTGGCAGATGCTGCAGAGGTGGTTACAACCCTCCACTCCATCCCCAGGGTGGATCCAGGAGAGAAGCGAGGGGGTGTGGCCACGGAAGGGCGCTCCTGCAGAGTAGCAGGGGACCCTGCGGGGCGCCCTGAGCTCGGCGCTGCCTTCACTCCTCCCTCCTCTAGCCTGGGGGTGAAGGATGACTGAAAGGGAAGTGGGGAGGTCCCCGGGGCGGGGGGAGCCCGAGCCCGAGCCCACGGCTCTAGCCCCGCGCCTGCCCAGCTCCCGAAAGGCAGCCATGCAAATGGCAAGGGCTGGAGGGTGCGCGCCATCGATGGCTCGGCGTTCCGCGGGGGGAGGGGGAGAGGAGCCCTGCGGAGCACGGAGCGCATCGATGGGCCCCAATAAATGTCTGGCTCGGATTGAGGTCGCCATTTTAGATGGAGACCGGGGCGGGCGGCGAGTGAGGAGCGGGCGGAGGAGCGGCGGCGGCGGCCGGCGGGAGCCGGCGGCAGCGAGCGCGGCCGGGGGTGGGGAGCTCCCTGCCCCCGGCTGGCGGGATCCCCTAGCCCCAGCTGGCCGGAACCCCCGAGGTGCGTGTGCGTATGCGTATGCGTGCGGGGCGCGGCCGGAGCTCCTGGCGGCGGGTCCCTGCCGGGCACGGCCGCGGAGCGGAAGGGGGCCTGGCTCGGGTGGGGACTGCGGCGGGCGGGGCAGGGGCTGCGGGCCGGACCTCGCCTAGCCGCGGGGCCGGGCGCCTCTGTCCGGAGCGTCTCGCTAGCGTGGTTGCCTCTCGCTGAAGCCGGCGGCTCGGCTGGCCCGTTGTCCCTGGCCGGGCTCTTGCCGTCGGCTCAGCCCTGCGCTGCGGAGCGAGGCTGCCTCTGGAGCAGGACTGTGGGTCGTGCCGTTGCGCAGAGCCCTGCCGACTCAAGGCCCCGTTGACCACAAGTTTGATCGGCCTCTAGTTAAAGCAGCGTTTCGCAAGGGTTGCGACCATAAAGTGGGTCGCAGGAATATATGAAAGAGTCGCAAATAATCAGGGAAGAACAGAAAATCACAGATCTTCTTCGTATAATGGAGAAAAAAGTGGTTAACCTCTGCTATCTCCTTGCAGGCTGACAGGGGGCTGGTTACTTGAACCATTTACTGAGTGGTGACTGGCCATGATGTTTACAAATGTGTCCTCATACAAACAAGGTTGAGAACCACTGAGTTATAGCATTCTCTTGCCTAACGTCCGTCACCCATCAAGTTCTCAGGGACACCTGCCTGGTGCCACCTTCTTCCTTAGTAGCTTTTGAGCGGTACCCAAACAGTATAAGGGTCCCCCAGTTCAAGTTGCCGGAGCGTGTGTCTTGGAGGTGCTCGGAAGCATGCAGAGAAGAAGAATGTACTTTGCTCTCCTTCTTGCATGCTCTGATGGCTAAAAAATGTCTTGAGAGAACCTTTGTAAAAGGCTATTTTAAATCCTTTATTTTGGAAAGCCTGCAAATGTCTAATGGATTCATGGAATTGAACAGATACCAGTTGAATAATTGCTAGAGAGATGAATATGCTCACTTAGGGCTTGATGGCAGAAAAAAGTATACATGAATTAATTATTGGTATGACTTTTAATGTTGCTTGGTTCTGTTGGTTAAGTCTCTAGCTCTCCTTCAGAACTAAAGTGAATGTAGTTTATTTTAACAAACTCAGTGTCTTTGTGTAAGCAGGCCATAGAAGATACTTAAACTGACACATTTGTAAATTCTTCAACTGTTTCATGAACAAACCTGAAAAGTTGTACAGTTTGTGGTGGTTACATGGAATAGCTAAGACTGTTGTCATGTCTTGCTCAAATTGGGACAGTGATGCTGGCTACATCTGAAGTATACAATTCATGCAGTTGATGTCTTTAGCACTAGACACTTGTGCAGGAGAAGTAATTGACCCAACTGAAAGAGGAAATGCTGAAAGTACTGGGAAGAAAATGTGCTACTGTTTTTTCCATCTAAAAACACATTCCTTTTTATCCACCTTTTATTTATCTATTTATTATATGCTTTTTTTTTCTCTTTTAAAAAAATGAGCCTGTTGAGTTTAAATTTAGAAACTATGGCACTCTCTCTTAAAGTCTACATATGCCGTAGTGGCGCACTGATAAAGGTTTTCTTGGCTGATACTGATAGTCTATTATTAACCAACCATGTCGGCCACTCTGATAACTGATTCACTTTAAGATGCGACACATTTTGACGTACTGACACAATTTTTTTTGGCATGTTCCAGCATCACATGCATTAATATCCTGGTGCTTAAAAATAGAGGTGTGCTGATGCATTAATCTATATTGTATTGGCACCAATAAGAAGTAAAATTGACATTATTGCCAATTGGGGGGGGGGGAGGGGCTGATCCAGCAGATAATGTCACTGATAAATGCCATGTGCATATGCACAGCTGCAGCATGCGCTCAGCCAGCTTGGCAGTGTAACAAAGGGCTCTCTGGCCTGGTCTGCCATTGGTCCACCCACCTGTTTGGGGCTAACCACCTGCCACACTTTTCTGCCATGCCTGTTGTTTTATAATTGGTTCTTATCAGGCGGGAAGCTGCCCATTCTTGCCCTGATGCCAGGGAGTGCTCTCTGCAGCTCTGATCCTTCCCTATGCTGCAGCTCAAGCCTTGCAGATGGCATCCAGGTGATATACTCCCAGCCTACAGCCACACCAAGCTTAGCCCTCATTGTCAGGCCTCATACATGCGCCCATACCACCCTCCTCTCACTTAGGGCCTCTCATGCTCTACCTCTTGTCAAGGTCTCTTTCACGCATCAACAACTTATACTGCCTTGCTTCCTCTTAAAACCTATGGCCAAATGCACCCGCTCTATCTAGCACATGCCTTGGGTGGCAGACATCACACATACGGGGCTCCACATCTTCTACCCCCTTACTAGGGTTTCCCTCTTTGGTGGGAGCTCAGGTGGCTGTATCCATCCATGCATGCTGTAGCCATGCATGGCCCCAGCTGCTACCCACAGTGATGTGGGGGCTAGGGTTATTGAGGCATCCCAGCCTACTTTCTACTGGGGAGGTATCTGGTCTGGTATTTTTGTGGAGGCTCCCACACTGCTGGGAGCCCCACCAGGCCACTCATTCTCAGCAGGGTGCAGTTTTAGGTCATGGCCAGGACCAAGAGCCTTCTGCAGCTGTTCTCATACAGCAGCTCAGCCAAGCAACGTTTCTGCCTGGGCTGCCAGCAGCAATCTACTCAGTTTATATAAGCAGCCAGTGTCTCAAAATGGCTGCTGAAATCAAGCGCTTGCTGGCTGTTTGGCTTAGCCTTTAAAGTGGCAGGCACCAACAGTGCCCTGCCACAGGAAGCTTGCAGAGTAGCATCTTTCTGATAAGTCTGTTGGGGAGGGAAAAGTTGGGGCAGGGGGCAACCCATCTCCAGGAAGAGTCTGATGCTGCCCCCAGCCCACTGCAGCAGCCTGCCCTTGCTCTCACACACAGGTTGGGGGGCACATGCCCCCCATGGCTCCTCTAGGGGTGCCTGTAGCAGCTCAATTCCCCAACCCTCACTCCCCAGATGAGTCTCTCACGACTCTGGCCCCTACCCCACTCTGGCTGGGCAGCACGTGCCCCTGCCCCATTCCCTCAGGGCAGGAGTCTTGATCTGTACCCTCCCGTGCCCATTACCAGCCTGACACTGCTCTCCAAATGCTGGGCTGCATATCAGCAATCAGATTGGTATCAGGTGATATGGCTTGTTAATACTTAGCTGTCAGTATTGGCCCAAAAAAATCTTTATCAGGGCACCCCTACTTAAAAATGGTAGTGGGGGCACTTGAATTAAAGCTTGTTGAATGAGCTTTAAAGTACTGCCACCACCATTTTTAAGCATGGGGGCACTTTTAATTGGAGCATGGTAAGGTTGGATGCAGGGTGCCTGCTGTAGGCTTGGGGCTCTCAGCCCTGCTGCCTTTGCTGCAGGAGCTCTGTGCTGGTCGTGCGCCACCCAGCCCACCCTGCATCATGGTGCACAAGTTTCTGCCCTCACTGCTGCCGGGCAGGCTGGGGTGCCTGGCCAGTGTGGGGCTCCTGAGGGAAAGGCAGCAGAGTAGAGAGCAACAAACCCATAGCTAGCAGGCTGCATCCACCATGTGCGTGAACCTGGGGGGAGACACATGCCCCCTTTGCCTCCCCCAGGGGTGCATGTAGAGGTGGGGAGCTGCCCCCTGCCCCTATTCCCCCTGGACAAGTCATCCTTGGCTCTGTCACTGCCCTGGCCTTGGGTTCCATGCAGTGTCCTGGCTGGGCAGTTCTCCCTGCTCAAGGGGCCTTGATCTGCCCTTCCCTGTAGATTTACTGGCAGGGAACTGCTCTCCACCTCCCTGGCTATATTCCTGGCCACGTGCATGTGTGTGGCTACACAGATGCCTGTATCTCACTCCTGGCAGCCCGAAGCAGGACCCCTGGCAGATGCTGCCTGCCTGTAAGGGGAAACCCACGGGTTCCCAAGGGAACCCAGGCATATGGGGGCCTCAGCCCCGTGGGGGACAGGGACCCCAGGTGTATAGAGCCCTGGTCAGAAGGCATAATTATCGGTAAACATTATCAGTTACATTGGGCAAAAAAGGCTGATTGCTGATAATATCATTTCCTCTCTTATTTGTGCTGGTCCGACAGGCAACCAATATATCGGTGCACCTCTAATATGCTGTAATCTGTTAAAATGACAAAAGTTTTATATAGGCCTTGGGCCTGATCAGAAATGTTTTCTAGGAGCTATTGAAATGCAAAGTCACGCTTTGATAGCAATAGCATTTTTGGCAGATGCAGAAAGAATATTTTCTTTTTAGCTTATTCCACTATTTTGTTAGATATTGAGAAAAGTGATTGGGAGTTGAAAAAGCAGGAAAATTCCTCCCCTTCTAACCTATGATTAAAAATAAAACATGAGAGTTCTAGTACTTCTAAAATTAGTTCAGGTCACAAATTGTATATAATACTGTCTTTGTTTAATAAGCTGCTTAGTTTTATAATTAAATATGTTTTAATAAACTGGCTTATCCATTCATTGCACTTAATTTATTTTACTCTTTATTAATTAAACTTTTCATTTCAAATTGCAACTTGAAACATGAGTAAAAATGGAAAATGTCATCTGGCTTTGTCAATCTATGCATGATAATATAATTCATGTTACTGATTTAAAATGTAGCAATGGAGTGATGCTTTTTCTGGCTTTAAAAATGAAAAGGTTGCTTTAGAAATATCCATAAATTAATTGCTTTTGCAGTTTTGTTATAAGCATAAATTATGATATTGTTCTTTGGATAATAGAATACATTGGTAATCTTGATGTGTATTCTGTTGTGTTCTTGTTCTAATAGTTCCAAAAGGATGGATTGAATTTAGGCAGATTATATTTTCCAAACAGTTACTTGTCAGTTGACTAGTGCTTGCTACTTGCACGCTATCTTTTTTGTAAATAAGTTTTTGCTGCTTCATGTGTTTGTTTTTTCGTGACTGAAATATTGTGTTTGTACTATAAATGTCACCTACTCCATACAAGCTGTTTTTTTTATAGTGACTCTATACTGACATTTAACTGTTTAATAGAATGTGAACTTGTTGTTTGTTAAAATGCTCCAGTGCATGTATTAGTTCATGATCAATTAAATACTGTGGAGAACTTACTGTGAGTAACTTTTTATTGGGTATAATAACCCTGATCTCTGGATAGACCAGAGCTAAGAGCTGTAATGATGTAAGCATATTTGCTCTATATAGTAGATATTGGTTTAATATTTATAAGGAATAGAATTAAGGTGGACTCTAAACCTTTTTCTGAAAATTTTGTTTGAGTCTGGGAAACTGAAATTTAGCCTTCGACAAATAAACTTGCAATGCTGCTTCCCCACAGGTTCTTATAAGAGCCATAAAATGAAAAATCAAGGCCATTGGGTTTGTCAGTTGCAGGTGTCTGTTCTGCTTTTCCTGTCTAATATCTGCTTCAGAAACAGATATCCTGCCTATTTGTATTAATGGAGCAGTGAAAGACTTGAAACTAATCACCTCTGATTTAATTTAATTTTGCATAAAACAATGTTGGTAATGGCCCTTTTAAATAATGTGTGAATGTTCTTTGTAATCTTGGTTTGTTGCCTTTGTACTTAACTTAAAAAATAGATAAAAGTATCAGCCATGCCAAATATGTTTTGGTATCTTGAAACTATTCTGATATTGGGGCTGTCCAGCTGGTGGCCTATAGGCTGCATATAGCCCCCAGTGGATTAACCTGTAGCGTAGCCCCGGTGCTGTGTTACTCCAGCTGCTTTCATTTGCATTTCTGGGCTGCTCCTCCCTCTTCCAGCTTTCACTTGTCTGTCTCTGGCCAGGGAGGGCCTGGGAATCCTTCATGGGCTGGGAGTGCTGGCAAGGGATGATGGAGGGAGGCATACATGGCACAATGTGTGGGGTGCAGTACTTTGTGTGGTGGGAGGCTGCTTGCTATGCAGTGTGGGAAGGGGGCCCATACGGCATGGTTCAGTGTAGTGTAGTGTAGTGTAGTGTAGCGTGGCATGTGGCCATTGGGCCTGGGGCCCCCGCCACTCAGAAGCTGGACAGCCTTGCTTCAATTCTGCAGTTGTTTCACTGGCTACTTTGTGAAACTAATGTGCAATAAAGATATATATATTAAAAAAAAACCAAAACAACTTTGTGAAACTGGCTATCTGCAGATTTCCAATGTGTACTTAAATGCTTCTTAACTTCTCTTACTGCTGTGTTAGCCCGTTTCAATTCATAGCTTGAAGTGAGCAGTGTGTTTTGTTTGCATACCTGTGATATTTTGAGCCCAAACTGTTTGAATTTTGGCAAACTTCTAAGGGTGTTAATTAATATTGCATTCCAATTGATGTATGTAATACTACTTAAGAATAGTTGGAACATCTTGTATATTTATAGATCCCAAACTGAGGGAAATTGCTTCACTAAATTGCAGTTGGGTGTGGTGTGGCTTAACCATGTTAATTTAAGTTGGATCAGAGCTTTAAACTCTTAAAAGTGTCTTTGAGCTCCCATTCCTTCCTTTTGCTCTTTAATGGGAGTTCAGACTAGAATTTGAAATGTATATATTAGAGAATCTGAACAAACTATGGGAGCCAGATTTGGTAGAGAAACTGATGGGACAAAGGTAGCACCTGACCTCTGGGACATCTCTAAGGTTCAGAACTTATTTCACTCTATGGCCAAACTAAATCATTCTAAGTTTAAGCACCTATTATTCATTTGTCTGTTCACTTTTCTATAGTAGTCTTCTAATCATTCTCTTCCTCTTTATGTGCATCTTTTATAGTTTTAATTTGAGACTCTTTTGGCATTTTGCTCTCTCCTTCCTAAATACCTTGAATTAAGAACACTTCCTTTTCTCTGAGTCTAGGTATTGTTCCTTCTGCTCTCTGTAGAACGGTCCTTTCAGAGAACTACAAAAGGCACTTTTTTTCTTTTCTTACCTCTTCCATTCTCTGTCTTGTTCCCTTCTTCCATGTGAGTGCCTTCATAATACCTATAGTATCTATTAGATGGATCAGATGAATGGACTGATTTGTATTTCTCCTTCCACTTGTTTGACTGTCTCCCTTTTATTCACTTCATGTTGAAGAGAGCTTGTCTATGCTGTTTCACTGCATAGACAAAAAAATTATGTTTTTTTTGGTTACCCTGGCTTGAAACAGATGAGGAACAATGTTTCTCTTCAGTTGTATTGTCATACCTATTTTATGTGGAAGCGTACAGACAGATACTTCCATAAGCTAATATAAATGCAGAAAAGATTTGCTAGGAGATTGTCTTGCATATAAGCTGGCTTCTAGTTGAAAAATGTATTTTGGCATATTACCTATTTGACTTTTTTTTAACTTGGTGGTTAAAGTTTTCCTGGAAGTTGACCTCATTTTGTGACATAGGGTTTGGGTCTAACACCTTATTTCCATTCAGCTTTATAATTTCATAAAACTTACTTTGGGGTTGTAAACTAGTCGTTTTCAGACATCCTAAAATCATGGAACCCTTTCATGTAACTTTCTGCCCTGGAACCTCTACCTCTGGCTTTGCAGGCTGAGTCCTGATATAGAGCCTGGCAACTCAGCCTGGCAATAGCAGTGCAGTACCTCCTGGCCCTCTTCACTGTTACCCCTCTTTGTGAAACCTCTGACCTAGTATGGAACTGCAGGTTTCTCTGAAACAGAGTTTGAAAACTAGTGTTATAAACTAATAACCTGAAAACAGCTTCAAGACTGATCTTTCACTAGCTGCTAATGGAATCACAGTTTTCAGATCTAATCTCTTCCATGCACTCAGTTTTGTTAGTAATTCTTTATCTATATAGTTAAATTTTTTGATCACATGGACTTTTAATGGTTAATCTCTTTTTATATATATTTTAATGTTAGTTTAAACTTTGAAGTAGTGTGTTTTACTGTACAGTTGGTCCTTTGTTTGCAACCGGAATTCAGATAAATATTTTAAAAAGCAATGTTAGTCATTGATTTTAAGCAAACGTAAATGGTCATGCCCTGTTTATCTGAGAGAGAAGACCAGAAGTTGAATAGTTGATTGGTCAAGTATAGGAATGTCCTCTGTTCATTAGCATTTGTCTGTGTTTTGCTTTTTGATGTTTTTTTTTCCTCCTGAGTAACTGGATGTAGCTTCCAATCGGTTCCAAAATTTCAGGCATCACTGGGCAGAACTTTATTTTGTTGAGAATTGGAGGGAAGAAGTAGGGGAGACATGAATTTTGCATGTGGTTGGCATTCTCAGCAGCTTCAGCCCACCTCCATACTTGTCTGTGCATCAGACTACTAGATGATAGCAATCACTGGATGTATCTATACAAGATGCTAGAAGCAGAGTAGACTAATACCACTGCTCATTAGCATGGTACAGTGAAAGATTTACTAATGCGGAGTAGAATTGGTCTATTGCACATTAAACTTAATGTAAACACTAAACTTAATGCACTGTAATTATGGCGCACTAATGTATGTGTAGATGTGTACAGTAACTCATAGATTTATAGTCAGAAGGGACCCAATGGATCATTGTGTCTGACCCCCCTGCCCGTGGCAGGAAAGAGGACTGAGGTCAGGCGACCCCAGCCAGGTGACTGTCAAGCCTCCTCTTGAAGACCTTCAAGTTAGTTGACAGCATCACCTCTCTTGGAAGCCCATTCCAGACTCTGGTCACGCTTACTGTAAAAAAAAAAAAAAAAAAAAGTCTTCCTAATGTCTAACCTAAATCTACTCTCCATTAGTTTGCACCCATTATTCCTAGTTACTCCCTGGGGTGCTATGGTAAACAGTGCATTCCCAATTCCACGCTGTCCTCCCGATTAAATTTATAGGTGGCCACAAGGTCACCCCTCAGCCATCTTTTGTATAGGCTGAAGAGATCCAGATTTCTCAACCTCTCCTCATAGGGTCTTTCAGGGAGACCACTAATCATCATGTATGTGGCCCTCCTCTGAACCCTTTCCAGATCCTCCGTGTCCCTCTTGAAGTGTGGTGCCCAAGACTGGACACAGTACTCTAACTGCAGCCTGACTAATGCTGCATAGAGGGTAGCATCAGTTCCCTCGATGTGTTGGTCGTGCATCTGCTAATACGCGACAAGGTGGATTGGCTTTGTTGATGGTCTCATTGCACTGCTGGCTCATGTTCATCTTGGAGTCAACTATGACTCCAAGATCTCTCTCAGTCTCTGAGTTGCCGAGGAGGGCATCCCCCAACCTGTAGGTGTGCTGGGGATTCCTCCTTCCTAAGTAGAGTACCTTACGTTTACCTTTGTTGAATTGCATCCTGTTACGTTCCGCCCATTGATCTAACCTGTCCAGGTTGGCCTGTAACTTCTCCTCGCCCTCTGGTGTATTAACTTTGCCCCATAATGTGGTATCATCTATGAACTTGGAGAGGGTGCTCAACACACCCTCATCCAAATCTCTGATGAAGATATTAAATAATTAAAATCCTTTCAGCCATAACAATACCCTCCATCTTGGGTTTGCTTATTTTCCAAAAACATGTTAAAATGAATAAATCCTAAATGATTTGGCTTGTAGGCAAAAATAAGAATGATGAAAGGCATTTATCAAAGGAAAGGGGAATGGTGGTTTTAAGACCCTTGAAATGTGAAGACGGCTGGAATTGACTGCATCCAGCACTCCTCATGCTAGTGAGGAGGTGTGGAAACTGGAAGAAGTGACTGAAATAAGGGGGGCTGAGAGGATGGCACATAAGGATCTTCTGAGGCAGGGAGTGCATGGACAGAAGGAAGCCCATGTTATGTACAATGAGTGTAGGCTCCAGAAGTAGTAAAGCATGTAACTTGTGAGGCTTATTGGTTATTCCTGTCAAACGATTTCTTTAATGTGTGACTTTCTAATGTGTAGTAATATTATGCTGAAATTAGGTATGTGCGAAATAATGTAGTGGCTTTAATCTTAACTGAAAGTGAGTCCTAAAGCTATTTTTTCTGGTTCTTAAATATTTTAAGTTGACTTTGTTCAGTGCGTAGCACATACACATGCACTCAAGAGGTTATAAAAAGAGCCAGCTGACATTGCAATCTGAGCAATAGCCATATAGTGGAAAGATTCTTCTTTGGCATGTTTACTAGTGCTATTTTTACTTATTCCAGTAAGATGTGCCCTTGTGATTGTAAACAGCAGTGCAATACAGTACTTAGAACTAACTACTTTGCTTCATCTGCTTATTAGCATGCTATGAAGGCTTAAGAAAAATTGAAAAATCATTAAAAATTGTTGTCAAGCTAAAATTTGTTTATCTGAACATAATTCAGCTAGAGTTGCCACATGTGAAATAACACTAGTAGAGGAAAGATATATATTTTTTTCTTTTTGTTTTGTTCATTTTTCATGTTGGATTTGACAGAATGTTGTCATTTCTTCCTTTGTCTGTTGAATGTTTCCCCCCTTATGGGTCAGTTCCTTGTATGGAAACTGTGGAGGGAGAAGCCAAGATGGACAGACAAACCAGCAATGAGGTTATGAATGTACAAAAGTCAGTATTGTGGCACAGGTGCAGTGTTAGCAAGCATTTAACTTTTATAAACAAGAGATTGTGACTTGACAGATTTTGTTTTTATTAACTTTTTTACAAATATATAGTTAAGATTCTTCAAGGCAAACTTCAGGTGTATGTGTTCATAGGTTATTTCAAGTTCTGCTGTAAATTTCATGCTTTTCCTGGGAGATGGCATGTTCCAGTCTTCAGAAGAACTCAAATTTTGTTGTTGTAGTGGCACACCTGGGACACTATAATAGAATTGTGGGTGGGGTTTTTATAATTGCTATATAAATGGGTAACTTTGAATTTTTCAGCATTCATTCTTAGCCGTAGGAATGAATGGGTGTTTTTAATACAGTATTTCAAATACCACCCTTACTTCAAAAAGGCCTGCTTCTTTCCTGTCATTGTTGCCAGGTATACTGTGATGTGAAACTTTGGCTTCAGAGTGTTAGATAGGCTCTTTATAGGATTCAGAAATGCTTATTTAGGGTAAACAATTTTAAAAGCAGGTCAGATCAAATGATTTTAAGTTCTAAGTGAATGTTCTGAAGTAAAAAAGGGTATTTGGTATACTTGATTTATATTATCCTTGGACTGTTTGCTTTCTCTGCTGGTTTTTGAGGTTTGGGACATCTCTGGTAGAAATCCTACAAGTAAGCAGACTTCAGAAACTCTATGGGCACGTCTACACGTGCAAGCATGTGTACTTGCAGCAGCTCAAATAGAAGTGGTGCAAATCTGAGCTGGGGCTTTTTGCCTCAGCGCACATGCTCAGATATGGACTTTTGTTGTGGAGCAGATTGTGTCACTTGGGGCATAACCCTGCCTGGCTCCTCCTGGATCTGCAGGCAAGAAGAGCTAGTGCCTGGGGCCAGCTCCTGTCCTGGCCCCAGCAGTATAAAAACCTGCCTGGGCCAACAGCTAAGGGTTACTGCCCTCAGAAGCTTCTGGGGCCCAGCCAATTGGTATCTGGGGACACTAGCCCCTTGTGTCAGCTAGACTGCTGAAGCAGCATTCCAAACTCACTTGTAAAAAGCATCAAAATCCACATTCTTACACAATTAGAACAAAAGGGAGAGAAAGGGGATTGGTTAGATGGGCAATGTTTTATTGCTATATTTACAATGCTAAAGACATTTGGAAGCTTATCAGTGTCTCTAGCATCATAATAAAATAAATTCTAAATATCTATGTTTTAATGTTTGCTTTTGGTTTCCTTATCATATAGAGGATGAGGGATGTGGGGTTTGCTGGAGGGAGTAGGAAGAGGACTGGGGGAATATGAGTGGGTGTGGAGGGACGTGGTGGGATATGAGTCACTGTGGGTAGGTGCAGGGGCTGCTTGGGAGGGGTGGGCCCCCTGCATGAACGCCATGTGCCCCCGGTGGCTGGTGGGGCATGGTGGCAGTGGGAGCATGGTGGCAGTTGTAAGCGGGGAGCTTCCGCAGATGCTGTCAGCAGTGGGAGGAGGGGTGGCAAGCGGTGACCACCCGCAGACACCGCCGGCATTGCCAATGATTCCCTGCCCCTCCGCCCCCCCAGCATATGGACTCCCCTGCCTGCAGGGTCCCAGGCCCCCCTAGGAGCTACAGCTTTCCCCCCCAACTGCCGGTCCCCCTGCTGGTCTCCAGTGCCCTGCTCATTCCCTGGCTCTTCTCCAACCTCTGGAGGCTGGAGATGAGCAGGAGAACAAGCATCCCATGCTCCCTGTTGGTTCCTCCCTGCCCTCCCTTCTTTCCCCCAGCTCACCGCTTGCTCTCCCAGCTTCCTCACACAACAGCAGTAGCAGAGAATGAGCAGGAGGCTGGAGAGAGCAGGGGAAGTCTCCAGGGGCTTGTCTTCAGCCTCCTGCTCTCTCCAGCCCTTGGCTTGTTTGCCTGCTTGTCTCCAGCCTCAGTAGGCTGGAGATAGCCCCTGGAGACATTTCTCTGCTGTCTCCAGCCCCCTGCTCATTCTCTGCTGTTGCTGGTGAGTTTGGGGTGGTGGGAGGCACCAGCAGAGTTGGGGAAGGTCCCGTCCCCCCTCCTTCAGTCCCCCAACCCCCTACTTACCTGGCATGAAGCCAGTCCATGTCCCTGCAGTTGCCTTCCCTGCATGGAAAGGGCCAACCACAGAGATGCTCTGGTAGGTTGCCAGAGTGTCTCTGTGGAGCAGTGAGCCTCTGGTTGCCTGACCCTTTTTTTCCCCCCCCCCGGGGTATTATTTGACCCCTGGATATCCAGGGGTCTAATTTTGCTCCTCTGCTGCAAATTTGCAGTATGAGGAATGGTTTTTTTTGTTCTTGCATATGCCTCTTACAGCGTCTCAAAGGGGTTTGAGATGCTGCAAGAGGCATGTGCGGGCTCGCCTGGACGTGCCCTACTTGTGTGTTTTTTAGTAATGCCTCTTTATCCCATCTCCTTATCTCACTTGCACCCCCCTCCTGCCCTTCCTTTAATACATTTTTTTAAGCTTTCTTTATCATTCTCTTCTACCTTTTTTGTCTTGTTTTGAAGCTGTGATTGGCAATCTTTCCAGGCTGTGGGGCTGATTGACCTAGTTTGGGTCAGGGGTGGGCCAGTGTTAGAGGCAGGCACTAGGACCCAGCTGTTATTCTTTTCAACAAGTGATACAGGGAAAGCATCCTCTGCCACCACTTTTTCCCTGGCAGCATGAGCCCAGTGACTGCTGCCAAAGTCCCTTGCTGTGGCAAAGAAAAGTGAGAGCTGTGGACACTTTTTTTTTTTTTTTTCTGTGCTGATGCTGTTCTCCCCTAGATCTTCAGGCACTTTCCCTCCACAGCCACTAGGAAAAGCAACAGTTGGGTCCTAGCATACACCACTGCACTCCATGCACTCTTGCCTCTGATCCTAACTGGGTTAATCCAGTTGATGAAGCCTTACGTCCATAGGTAGTCCCAAATAGCTCTATGGGAAGTAGGCTGCTCTAAAATGGGTTTTATTTTTTGCCATGGTTCTAGGTAAGGGATGTCCTATATGGCAGTAGATCTAAATCTAGGCCACGAGGTAATGCAGTCTTGCCTGCAGGGTTTGCAGAGGAAATTGGGATTGGAGACCGCTGGCAAAATCCATGGTAGAGAGCTGCATTTGGGCCATGTGATGGCAGATAAGTGATGGCTACATTTTTAACCCCTGCTGTTTCATAAGGTGACTTGTCCCGCTGCTGGAGGGGGGTTCATCTGGTTGTGAGGAGTCTTGTGGTTCTTATCCAAGTCAAGGAGCAAACCAGTTTGACCCCTTCAGTCTAGGTAAACAAATCTTACTTTTCCAAGTAAATTGAGTCACCTTTGCAGTCCCAGCCACCACCTTTGACTTATTCCTCAAACCCTTCATATCTTCCCATCTTTTGGCACAGAATCTTGCTGATTTTCTTCAGCCAGAAAATTGAAAAATATGTAACCTTTCCCTGTCCTCTGCTCCCCCTTTATAGTTTTGTTTTTGTTTGTGATTTGGGGAGCAGAAGAGTTATGGAAGTTTTCTTGTTTTCTTCTCTCTCCAATTTGCCTGCCATTATCTTCTTCAGAAGATTCTCCATGGATTTCTGGTGCATTCATAGGAATCTCTCCTCATTTTCTTCCCTCCTTTTACACCTTATTGGTAGGTAATGTCATCCATAAACTTGAATTCAACTGTTGTCATCTCTGTGAATGACTTTCAAGTCTACCTTACTTCTCCTGGTATGTATCCAGGTGTCCAGTCAAAAGTCTCAGCCTCTCTGAAATCTTGTGTGCGTCTAGCTTGGCATAACTGAAATAGAGCAGTTAATCTTTCCTGCCAAAACCTCCTGACAACTTTTCTTGGTCTTTGTGGACAATTCATTATTTTAGGTAATTGTTTTTTACTTGATTTGTTTTCATGTTCTTCTGTGCAGCTTTGCAGATTTTTTCTGCATAACATTGGAGATGTGGCTTTCCCTACCTATCCACTCCAGCTAAATTAAATTCCACCTCTGCAAAGCCAGCTGCTATTTTTAACTTTCTTCAAACTGTTCTCCGCTTCCCATCCCCACCTTTACTATCTAGAACTCTTGTCATTTTGTATCTTGAGTACTGCAACATCTCTCCCATGGACAAATGCAGTTTTGCCTGATAGTACTTACTCAGAATGCTGTTGCAAAGCTTGTTTCCTAGCCCATCATTTTAACCATCTCTTTGCATTCCTCTACTTAGTTGCATCAATTATAAGCTACTATTATAGCTGCTGTTTGCTCATTTACATCAAATATAATATGCTCCTTTGCGATTTCATGGTTTTCATACCTCTGTAGGTTATACATGACATCTCAGATAGTAGTTAAGGTATAGCTTCTGCTGTAATACAAGTATTTAAGTGCAGTTACCCTACACCTGTGCTATTGGTAGACTTGGCCTGAGTGGAAAGGCAAATGCCTAAATACATTTAAAATGTAAATGGTAAAAAGGTATCAAAGGCTACAGATAAACACAACATTTTGAAATATTTCAAAGTGTAATGGAGTCTGAAATGTGTAAAGAACAGTGTGTTTCAGCCATGGACAGATGTGTCCCCTGTCATGCCTCCTGGTTGGAGTGCTTCAAAATTGCAATGACAGTGTCAGTATATTTTGAATTCATCCAAGGGCATGCCAGAAGGCTGTGGCAACTGGTGGCTCAGCTATACAGCTGGGAGACCAATTGCAGGGATTGGGGACTAGGAGGCATGGTTTCTGGTTCAGGGTTGAGAGCAGGGTGTATAAAGTCTTCCAGTTGTGGTAGGGGGATTTAGAGAATCGTGGGAGTGGAGTGACTACCGCTTTACAGAATGCCTGGAGGACTGATCTGTTATACAGACAAAATAGTAGCTGCTCCATCCATGTACCTTTTGTCACTCTAAAGAGGGAAACTTTATCTCACCTGGAGGCTATCCCTTTCAGAGCCCTTTGAAATGTTGTATGTTATGTCTGTCTGCACTTAGTGTAAAGCCACGAAACCACAAATTTGGATATTTTAAGGTATCAAATACAGAAGAATAACTGCAGAATGCCATCACAACTTAGTAACAAATTTATTTATTAGTTTTATATGCAATCCTCACCCAAAAGTGTTCAGTGGCTTACACTAAAAGACAAAATAACTTGTGGAGGTGGATAGTACAGACATATTAAAAAAGTAAGGTGCTGAAGTCTGGTTAAGCACAAATAACAGAATTGGAGCCCCCAAGGCTTCCTAGTTGCACCTGGGGAAGATTGCTCTGCTGGCATGGGATAGTACCTGCATAGGTAATGCACAGTTAACCTTGCCTTTATGCTTATTTTGTAGAAATGGGGGATTCCTCCCTAGCTTGCTCCTGGGGCGTTATGTCTAAAAGTAAGCAAAACTTGGGGGCATGCAAACCGCAAGCCTCTGGGCTTGGACCTGCAAGTAGGATGCCTGCCAGAGGATTTGAGAACACTGAAGCCCCAGATGGGGGTGGAGGATGTTTGCTGATAAAAGGGCCCCTTATGGTTCAGGACTGATTCATGAATTTGGAATTTGTTTTGGCTAATTTGGTTTGGGATGTGGAAAATTTAAATAATAAATTAGAGACACTAAGAAAGTAAGGTGCAAAACTGTAAGACAAAGAGGAAGTGTTGCCACTGTAAATCAGTCAAAAGGGTAATAGTGTAACACAATATGAATAGTGCTTCTCTGGCATAGTAACAGTGGGGAAGAGTTCCATGTTGGGAGGATTTTCTGCTAATATACAGAGCAGTGTCCTGTTTTGCCTACTTCCCAGTTGTGAATGGCAGTTGTTCTTTATTGCTTTTCTTCTTTGTGTAATTGTAGTTGTGATGTCTTTTGTGGTGTCTTCTTCAGGCTTATTAATAGAGGTATTTTAGGTGCAGCACCCTGAGCCACACAGAACAATTCACTGCAGTAATACTGCATGTTAAATTGTAGTTAATTAGTGTAAATAGTGCGGATTAGGTTACATCCCCCTACCTGTCACTTCTAGGTACAGTATTTAGACATTGACTCCAGCTTCTGAACAGCCTATGATGCCAGTCTTCAGTGTCCGCTTACTGAATGTACAAGTAGGCATCTTTGGTGTTCTTACCCTGCTGCTGTGGAAAGAGCTCTCATAATGTATACAAATCTACATCGTGGGGCTTCATATCCCTTCCTAAATATGTCCTTTTGTAATATGAGGCTTACAAAAAAATTAACTATAGCTGTTCTGTTGAGACCATTTGCTGCTGACCAAGTATTTAATTGCTTTTTTTGTATTATATTCTTTGTAATGGGGCAGACCTCCAAGGAGGGCCTTGATCTCCCTGAGGTCCTGCTCACTGCATCCAGGCCAGCCCAAGGGCACCCTCTTATTCTCGCCTGCCATGTCTTGTTCTTAAAGATATATATAATGGGAGGCTGCCTTATACCTCCTTGGGCATGGCATATCAGGACCTCTGTTCCTGTGGTCTCCCTGTCTGATGGGCGCTCCACAGGCACCCTAGCCTTCTGGGCTACACGTGGCTCTGACCAACCCCTAATACCACGGCCCAAGCCTCGCAGATGTACTAGACGTTGGTATGTCAACATACATGCCCGCTGTCCTGGGCCTCTGTAATCTCACTTGTACTGCCCCCTCTCGGGCTTCTCAATAATACTGTCCCCTTTCTGGGGCTTGTAGTGCCCACGCTGGGCTCCCTAATAGTCCTGTCCCCTCTCCAGGGCTTACTGCACCCACCCTTGGGCTCCCTAAAATGCTGCCCCCTGTCTGGGGCTTGTCACGCCCACCCTTGGGCTTCGCAAAGTTGCCCCCTCTCTGGGACTGGTTGTGCCCCCACTGAGGCTCTTCATACGCCCCTCTTCAGGGCTGGGGTCCATGCACCCCGCTAACTGTGCCCTCACTGGCCCCTGGATCCTCATGCTACAGTGGGTCTCCTACAAGTAGGTTACACCCTCACTGGTGCTGGGGTTCCCCCGCCGGGGTTGCTCCTGAGGCCTCCTCCAACCCCTTATAGCTTCACCCAAACCACCAGTGTAATGCAATCACTAACAAAACAAAACGTAAGCCTCCTGGCTAGAACTTAACTTAGGGCTGTCTGTCTGTAACAACGTGTCTACCACGTCTGGAGCCGCCATCCCTCAATCTGCTCCAGTGGCGCTTGCATCACTGCTCCCAGGAGCTCTGGCTGTTAGGAGGGAACTGCCTGCCTAACCTTAGCTCTGGGCTTTATGAGAGTCAGCTGACCACCATCAGGTGCTGTGGTTTGCTGCCTACAGTCGCCCTGGCAACTCACAGCTGAGCTCCTTATCAAACTGCTAGGGTCCCTCCCAGCAGCTTCCAAGCACTAGGAGCAGGGCAGCAAGATGCCCTGCGACATTCTTTATAGTAAAAACTGTGCTTTGAGTCAGTCCTTGAATATTTATCTTGTAGGTAAGGTGTGTAGTTTGAAAGTAGTAAAATGTAAAGGGGTAGGTAGGTAATTCACTTCAGCTTCAAATGTGAATGCTTTCATCTGTGTGTCCCTCCCTCACTCAAATCTTCTAATTCTGTGTTTGGAGTTTGCTGCTTCAGGCAGCAGAGTCCTCCAGTGCTGACAGAGGTGGAGCTTGGGGGGTAAAAGGTGAGGTGAGTGTTGCATTCTGGGGTGTCTAGAGGACTGATCTATCATACGGACAAAATAATAGCTGCTCCATATACATTTTTGTGACTCTTTGGAGTGCAGGTTCCTTGCACGTAGATTATTGTGGCTTTCATTTTTCATAGTCTGTCCTAAGAGGGCTGGCTCATTTCTGCCTGAAACATTCAGAGGTTACAGTATTGTATTCTAGGATGCTTTACTTCAGGGGCCTTCTTTGGCTTTTTTTAAATTGCTGTTTGTATTTTAGGAAATGTCTATTAATTAAGATAATAGTTGTGGGGATGAGCAGCACCTTTTTTTTTATATTGGCTTTCTGGCAGTGTTAAGTATTTTAAGGTTTTTCTGAATTAATATTTGCTTTACACCATTTCCTTTGCCTGATTGGAATTTCTTATCTTAATTAAGGCCAGTGCAAGTTCCCTAAAAAAAAATTCTTGAGTTTTGTGTAAGTGTTAATTGCTATTAGTCTTCAGAGTTTTAACTTGCTACTTCACTCTCAATCCAGTATGTGACAACAACAGTCTGGATTTAGTAGGGTGCTTAAACTGTACCTAACTTTAAATACATATGTAATCCTATCTGTAAGTTGAGCATTTAGCATATGCTTAACTTTTTTTAACTCTTATTGAGACCTGAACATGATTTTTAGTGTTGCCGGGATGTAATAATTCACGAATTTAGGTATCAAACTGAGTTTGGGATCACGATGATATTATAATTTTGATATCTTCAGTTGGCTTCCTCATATTTTGGAAAATAGCCCTGACAGTTCACTATCTTTGTACTTTTGTTGTTTGCAGTGATTGAAAACTATCCAAGGCCCTGAAAATTAGCTCTGAGAGTATATAATAGGGGTGGGCAATTATTTGGGCTGAAGGGTCACTTAGGGAGTTTTGGGGGGGGGGGGGTGTCGCTGATTCAGCCTGCTACAGCTCACTAAAACCCCCAAGTGCCCCACACACAGCTGGGATGGGGCCTCCGGCAGCTGGGATTGGGGTTGCAGGACAGTGAGAGTGCAAGGCCAGGCAAGAGCCGCAGTCCGCTCCCTGCACACCC
>JAGPOW010003182.1:29507219-29545896 GCA_030014935.1 Caiman crocodilus
CGCTCTGTCTTTATATTCTCGGGGGGGCCAATTTTGGGGCCGCCCGGTACTCTGGGGGCGTTTGGGTGCGCGGTGACCGGCGGGGGCAGGGGGGGGCGCCCCCCCACCCTCAAACCGCACACCAAAACTCCCTCAGTGCCTCTGTTTTGGGGCCCAACCCAGTCCCATGCTGTCACCATCTGGCAATCTTGGCGTCTCCATGGGGAATGGCCTGGGACCCGCACAGGCAGAGCCCTCAGCTGGGAGGATAGGATGAGGCCATGGGCAGGTGGGGAGCGGCATCTGAAAGTGGGAAGGGCAGGCAGGGCATGGGCGTGGACTAGGATCCTGAGGTGGTGATCCTGGAGCCCGGGCATGGGCGTGGACTAGGATCCTGAGGTGGTGAACCTGGAGCCTGGGGCAGAACCACAATCAGTTTCCCACAAACTGTCCCAGGGATGTGGGCATTAGATTGTGGCTTTGCCCTGGTGTTGCGCTGTCACCCCTTCAAGATCCTGTTGCTGGTCTCGGCTGCCTATTCTGCTCCTAGATGCTGCTGCCATCCCATCTGCCCAGCCGTGTGCTGTGCCCGCATGGGTCCTGGGCCAGTCTTCATGGACACCCTGCCCACCCACTCTGTCCACACTCCAATGGTGGGTATAGGATGGACAGGCTGGCATGCCTGGGCAGCAGGGCTGGGTCTGCCAGCAGCTGTGGAGACTGGTAGCACCAGCTGGAAAGAGGTGCTGCGGGGGCTGCCAGGAAGCATGGCCATTTGCCACATCGCCTCAGTTCCACTACCACTTGAGGGCAGTGGGACTGGCTGCACGTACTGGAGGGTGGGCTGCCACCCACACCTGGGCCAGGCTGGGCCAAGGGACCCATGCAGGCCAGACAAAATCCTTTGGTGGGCTGGGTCCAGCCCTTGGGCTGGATTTTGCCCACCCATGGTATAGAAGATGCTTTGTGTGCAGATTGGTTCACAGATTTTTAGTTTTTGCTTTTTTATTTGTGCATTTTCTCCCTCTGGATAGTAATTCACTTCTACACAACTGTGGATCTATCACAAATCACCTAGATTTGACTTAAATCCTGGTTGTAGCAATTTCATATAAATTTGTTGTTGCTTATCCTAAAGCCGTGTCTTTTGAACCAAGGGATTCAGAATTAGATTAATAAAACTTGAGGCCAACATGTGAGAATTTGTACAAAATAAATCTTTGTAGTTTGTGAAGAAGCCAGAATAGGGAAATTGGAAAGCACTATCTAGAACATCGGCTACTTTTACAAGGATTTAGAAAGTAACAAATAGTTGATGGTACAGCAGACAGCTCTGTCCCCAAGATCTGAAATGTTTAATTAAATCAAGCTCTTGTGTACCATTTTGTACAGGCCGCTTTGCAAGTTCTGTGGTAAGCACTAAAAAAAAAATAAAAGTAGTTAGAGCTGTCCAAACAGGTTAGAGCTAAAAAACCTCAAGAATATTAACATGTTTGGCTGAGATTGTAGAAACATACCCTGATCCTTTGCCAGATGTATTTTAAAAGCAATGAATGCAGGTAATTGTGGAAAACTATCTTGTTCTTTCTCTTTTATCTCGGGAGAATAATTGATTGCGAATTAGCTGGTTTATCAGAGACATGGATTCTCTGGAAAATTCTGAATTGGAAAATTTTGTGAAACATTTTTCAGCGCTCTAAATAGAGCGTGATCTGATCTTTATTTGACTTGTATTTAGTAAACAAAACTAAAAAAGTACCCCCATGTTAATTTTATGTCCCAAAAGCCACAAGTATTTGAACTGAAATATTTTGATTAGGAGAAAAATTAACTACAGCACACTTAATGTGGTTTAAATATTATAGTCAAACAAATTCAAAGCTTTGTGTGTAAAAAAAAAAAAATAAAAAAAAAAAAATTATTGGACTACTTGTAAAAATGTAAAGGTGATACACAATAGCATGTACTTCCCTTACATTGTTTATTTCAATTTAAGAAAAAAAACTAAAGCATTGAAAACTGTTGACACACTAATTTTAGCACACCCAAAGAACTGTGCTTGATATGCCATAGTTGTCCACTCATCTACTTCAACTGAGTTTAACTCTTCCACTGAGGTCACTGCGGCACCTGCAGTTTCACGGTCACTATCTGCAGAATCACTTGCACTACTTACAACTTCCATTTCAGAATCCGATTGAGGCAAATCTAATTCAGAATTACTTGAATCCCATTCTCTTTTGCTGAAGGATGGTTTTACCAATGAGTCTATGGGCAAGGGCAACTTATTGCACTGGATCTACTTCACTAATTGTGCTTCTGACTGATTCTCTAGAAGCAAGAGATTTTGAGAAATAGAATCAAGCTTAGCGGTGCATTCATTTGTCAGTCTGTTCCTCTTTTTTTTTTTTTTTTTGGTCTTGATTTTAGCTGAAAGCCGTATCCCTTTCACCATGTGAGGACACATTCTCTGCTGCCCACCAAATGATGTCTGGTCTCCAAAGTTTGGGGTTTTTCTTGCATGATTCTCAGCAATGTCTGTCATCAAGGCTATTTCATCGATGTTGGGGACATTCTTAGCTACTTCCATAATTGTATCAAGAGCAGTAGATAATTTATCTTTTGATAAATGTTGTCCTCTGTGTTGAGGATCCAGAAGGTTTGCTTCCAGATGAACTGGATGAGAGCAAAACTCAGATCTCTTAGTAAACATTTGTTTTACTACTACTACTACTACTTTTTTGGATAGAGGCGAAGAAGGCAAAAGCTTAATTAGGTTTTCATTCAGTTGTTTGAATATCTCTAGAATATTTGAAAGGCTTGGTGCATCTCCTTCAAGTTTCTGGATGGCTATTGAAACTGGTAGTAGCAAATTGAATGCTCCAGAAACTCAGACCCAGAAAACATGATTGTTGAGAATTTGCTTCCAAATATTCACAGGAATAATCTGGGATACTGTCATCTATTAAAACACACTGCAAACAGTTCTTTGTGCGCAGCAAACTATGTAAATACTTTAGCTGAGCCCCTTCTAGTTTCTCCTGGCAATAAAAGTGCACTTTCCTTCCCCTGCTTCTCTTTCTGTATTTTTTTCCATAGTCTAATTAGCAACATGATGATTGTTGAATACCTTCCTAGTTGCTTTGCAGTTTGCCAGTATTGTCTTCATTGTATTCACACTTATTACAGATTTCCCTTTATTTTATGTGGTACATGCATTCCTGGAGAATGCTGCATAAATTGAATTCACATAAAGCAAGCCTATTTTATAATGTAAGAAATTAGGGATAGATTCCTGTGTCGGCTGCTCGTGGGGCCACTCTAGCATGGGCTGGGATGAGTGTGCCACCCCAAGTGGAGCCCTGGGTGGTGCGGGGCATGGCACTCACCCCAGCTCCGGCTGCCATGGCCCCAGGAGCTGCTGGCACCAGCTGCCTGCACTCACTGTGCTACACTGTGCTCCAAAACTCTGGGGCTCTGCCTGTCCCCACTCACCCCAGCTCCTGCTGTAGCTGTCCCAGGAGTGGCCGATGCTAACTCCCTGTAGCTGCTGGGCTGCGCTGTGCCCTGGTGCTGGCAGATCCCAGGGTTGCTGTAGCCAGGGCTGGGATGGGGACAGGCAGAGCACCAGGAAGAGCCTGCAGTGGCCCTGGTAGCAGCTGACACAGGGACCCATCCCTATTTATTATGTTATAAAGTAGGTTTGCTTTATGCAAATTTGATTTATACGGTGTTCTCCAGGCCTACACCGATCGCGTAAATGTGAACTTACCTTGCAGATAATGAATTTTGAGTACAAAAGGGTCATCACATGAGAGCAAATTTGCATAAATTGAACCCTCATAAATCAAGGGAAACCTGTATGTCCTTTGCCAGAAGATTCAACCCATGAGCAAGACGGCCAGATACTATTAATTGAGGATACTTTGCCTTCAATATTTGCGATGCAGCTTTTGTGTTAGTCGCATTATCCATCACAAGGGTTTGTACCCTGGAGGGACCTGCACTTTCATTCTCTTCACTCTGATTTGGCTATGTATTCACCTGTATGACGAGAAAATTTGGTAGCAATTGTTTTCAGAATATTGATTTGGGTGTTGCTAACATAATGTTCAATAAAGGACTGACTTGTTTATCAGTCCATCCATCTGACGTGAGAGTCAGTAATTCTCCTTGACTAATCTTTTGAGTAACCATTGTTTGAACTCTGTCATACTCTGTATCTTAGAGAATGTGATAAGCGATAATGTGACAGTAACTTTTATGATGAGTGAATTAGTTTGTAATGTTCTTTTCAGTATTGATTTTTCAGTAATGGAAAGAGGTGTACTGCTTGAGATATTAGCCCAAGCTATATTTGCATCAGCTTTTTCTTCATCTTCTTTTGACATTTTGTCCACAAAGCCTGGTAAAAAGTTTGACTGTCTTGAACAGCTACTCCATGGTGGATCGCATATCTGGTGGCAGTGATCTGGAAAGCAAGGATCCTGCTGCTTCTTCACCCTAGACCTGGCAGCTCAATGCTTTTTTTTTTTTTTCCATTTTTTGCAAATCTGCTATTTCACCTGGGGTACCAAGTTCCTGCAACAAAAAGGGGGAAAACATTTATTTTAGTCTAGCCTAGTCTGGCCTCATCCATCAGAAGCAGCAGCAGAGATCTTGTGTTCCCCACCCTACCAGAAAAAACACTCTGCTGCTCAATTTGCTGTTCAGTTGCTGGGACTGCAAGGCCAAAGGGAAGAGGAATAAGCTTGCTCTGCTGCGTTGAAATAGTTAACTATTTATTTCTTAGGTAATTTTAAAAAAAATTGTTAAGCCTAAGCCACTTCGGGTGATAAGTGCTAGCAGAAAAGCAGGATATACATATTTTAAATAAATAAATAATAGTCCAGAGTTGCATTAACAACTTTTAAAATTTATAATGTTTTAAAACAATATAGATGATAGACTATACCGTGTGTTGTCTAACATATTAATTTGTTTACTTGTATAGGATTTCTGAAGTAGACTTGTCTCGGATAATGTTGTTTCACCACTTGGTTGTATTAGCTTTCTGTATATGGCTTGTATGCCTTCAGGACAGTTTTACACGTTGTTAAATGTTTTTTCATTCTTGTTGCATTTGATAGCATGCTCCTGCCTGCAATATTTACATCTACCAACTTTCTTCCTTCCTTCAGTGGCTTGAACTTGACTATAATGATGCCACACACTAGTTGTTGTTTTTTTTTTCTCATTAGGCATTGTTATGACTACTTCAAAGCAAAAGCAGTAGAAAACTAACGGATCTTATGCAAATACTTCCAACTTCCCCAACTCAAGAAAGAAATGAGATGCTGCTCTGTGTATTTGTGGAACTGAAAGTGAAACAAAAAAAAAATCAATCGGTTTTAGTTTCGGTTTTGCTTTCACTTGTAGTCTGAGATGAAATAAGAATTTTAGCTTTGGTTTTGCTTTGATCTGCACAGCCAATTAGGTGAATTCATTACTTGATTTTTGGTTTGGATTATTATGCAAGTATATTTACCCTCCTGTTTACAAATCAATAAAACATGCATGTACTCTTACACGCTTTTCACGGATAATCACCTGAAAAACATAAATTACAACTTTGAAACCGCCAAGTTTGTCTAATATTGTATTGGCATCCATTCATTATTAGTAATGAATTTTATGAAACAATGAACTTTTAGAAATGGAAAATTTCCCACAGAAATACAAGGCACTGGAAAATGTTCTGTTCTGGAAAATTTTCCATCCCACATCCCTGTGGTTTATTGAATCCTATTGTGTGTAGCTACATAGACAATGATATACTCTGGTAATTTTTAAGCTGTAAGTGTAGTTTATCTCCATATTATAGTTAGTTCATCTGATTGGCATCTTGTTTTGAGTATTTGAGTTGGCCTAGTCTAGACGGGAGGACTTTGCTGTGAGAATATTATCTGCTAGAGGTGCACTGATACATTGGTCCATTATCAGATCGATACAGGTATAAAAAACTTTATTGTATCGGAAATCGGCCTGATGTGGCAGATAATTTGCCCAGTAAATGCCTGGGTGTGCATGTAGCTGCAGCACAGCGTATAGGTAGTGAGGAGCATAGCCTGGCAGCTTGGAAAGCTATGTGCAGCTGGTAAATCTGTTGTGGTAGAAGGGGAGGGGAAGGGAAGGGGCATTGTGGGGGGCATATCAAGGCCCCCATGGTGAGGGAGGAGTGGGGCAAGCACTGCCTGGGTGGGGCGGGTGCAGGACAGAGCTGTGACTCGTGTGAGGGGTGACTGTCTCAGCTGCCAGCTGGAGGGTTTGGAATTGAGAGAGTGGTTGGGAGTAAAAAGGTAAGAACAGTTTATTGACTTAACAAACACAACTGTGTGTAGTATAACAAGACAACAATGACAGACGATAACAATCTGTGTCGGCAATTTATCGGCAGTCCCTTCTGATGCCTGTTGTATGACAAGTTCCTCTTCTATAAAGCTCAGAAAAATTAGGCGCTCCTGATCTGCGCTGTTTGAGGGGTACCAGGAAGGACCCTGGTATTCAGTCTTCTGGCTCCTTGAGATCCACTGGCCCACCAAATCCAGGTCAGCAACTAATTTTTAAATTAGTAGCTTCTCTCATAATGCTGCATCTTCCTTTTGCTGGGTTTGTTTTTTTTGTTTGTTTTTTGGATGTGCTAGCCAATTTAACTTCTGAGATATGCTGTTGATTCGCAGCCCCTCACACTCTTGCATTATGAACTTTCCTTATGACTGTTTCTGATACGGTTAATTTTAACTGCGTCGCTACATACAAGTCCTTACTACTTTCAAGGTCTCACTAATCTTTTACTTTAACTCTTAGTGGCAACATACAGCTCGCAATGTATGAACAAACAACAAGAAACACTTGGCCTAATCATCACAGAGTGTTTAGAAAGCACCTTCACCACACAGACACAACTCTCAGGTGTCACAGGTGACTCCCACTGCTGTGCACTGCTTGTCTGGGAACTGCTGGTCTGGCATTTGCCTGCTTGTTTGGCAGCTCTTGCTGCTGCTCCTGCTGGGAGGGCATGGAGGGGGCAGGTGGCATGTGCCTCTGGATCTGCACAGGATGGGGCAGGATGGGTTGGGGCCAAGGCTGGGGCTCTTCCTGGCCCACCCTGCCCAGATCCAAGAGTACGTGCTCCCCACCCCCCATACTCTCCCGGACAAGCGGAGGGAGCTGTGGCGGGAGCTGCCAGACAAGTGGGTGCGCTCTGGACCAATGGCTCCTGTGTGAGCAGCACATCCCCTGGATCAGCCTTAGCTCCATCCTGTGCCTATCCTGCCCAGGCTGGGCAATATTTGCCCTAGCCCCCCTCCTTCCTCACCATGAGGGCCTTGATCTGCCCCCCCATCCCTTCCCGTCCCTTCCCTTCCCTTCCCTTCCCTTCCCTTCCCTTCCCTCCCCACTCTCCTTCCACCACACCAGACTTACCAGCTGCACACAGCTGTCCAAGTTGTTGGGCTGGTAATGGAAATTGGATTGGTATTGGCTGATATGCCTCCTTAAAAATTACTTATCAGTATCGGCCTCAAAAACCTCTGTTGGTGCACTGCTACTATCTGCTTTATTATCTCTCATCTCTGTACTTGCCTGTGTGCAAATCAGGAGCACATCCCATTTATGACTTGTAAGATGATCTAGGATTCTTGTGCAGTCAGTTGTCAGCTTGGGAAGACTTGTATTTCAGAAGTGTAGTGGAAGATGCTGGGCATGTGAATAGTCTGAACACTGTGCAGGGTTGTGTTTTTATCAGTGAACTACATTCACTGTTTTTGCAATACCAATATTCTGAATCCCAAAAAGATCGGTAATGGGTATGTTCAGATATACCAAGGTCAGTTTCAACATGCCATAGAATATACTGAAATAAGTGAAAAGTCCTTTTCCTTCCCTTATCAGATGATTATATAACTGTAAAATGAATTGCTGTCAAAATGTAAGATGAAATAAAAAACTGCAGGTAGCCTTTGCTTATTTGCTTCTTTCCAGGTATTATTTGAAAGATCAATTTTGTAATTATTTAATAGGAAATAGGTGTACTCAGATATAATACTTTGATAAAAGAATTCTTGTGCAATTATTTGTGTTGTTTTTTTAATCATTCACAGTTTTTTTGTTTTGTGGTTGGGATGACTTAGTGATTCCTCCAAAGCCCACTATTACTTTTTGTCTTAAGGGAAAGCCAACGTAAAGATGGAAACACAATGGAGAAGTGTTCTACACATTTTAATTTTAATTTAAAAATACCTTGTTTATCTTTTAAATGTGGTAAACTTCAAAAAAGTATACTTTACCAGTCAGCTGCAACACACTACTTCATGAATCTGTGGGCAGACGCTTTAAATGGCTTTTAGCAGTAGCAAAATGAAATGCACATGAGAATTTGTGTAAGCTATGTACAAGTGTCATTTTTCTACCAGGAAAATTCCCATTCTTCCACTAGAAACAACAAGCATTCACCCAACCTGGAAGTTCTCCTTTGAGAGTTTCTCTTGCAAGAGTTGAATGCTTGTATGCTGTCCTCCTGATTTTGTCCAGAATGGGAGTAAAGAAGTTACAGGGCTCCTTGCACTTCCCCAGACTGGAACTGGGGAAAAGAAGCTGTTTCCTTGCCTCAAGATCTTGCTGTTACCTGGAAAATATGCTTCACCTGCACTCCCATTTTATATTTGATTTTGGCTTAATGCGTTAGGTAAGATTTTTGTATACCCCTCAATATTCAAAATGCTCTAATAGAAATATCAACATCCTTTTCAACTTAAGTTCCTTCACAGTTTTCATTTTTTCCAGGATAAGTATATATTTAAATTTGTCATCTTTGCGCTGTGAAATTGAAGTGTATTTCCTGGTTTACATTCATCTTGATACCTATTTTTAGGTTCATCACATCTGAAGTGTTCTAGATCCAAGGCTGTACACCTGCCCCTCTCACTTGTATTTCTGGTAGGAGGCAGTGAGCAGGTGAATGAAGTGGCTTAATTGAAAAACAGAGATTTTAAAGTTCTAGTAGCCACTTGATGGCTGTAGTAATCATTAAGAAGAAAGCAGAGAGGCAAAAATGTGAATGAAGATACTAAGAATCTCTTGTCGCAGGGAAAGACAAACGGGGGGACCAAGAGGTCAAGGGGGGAACCCTGGGAGCAGAGGTCGGGAGACGACCTAAGGGGAAAAAAGTAAAATTTTAAGAAGGAGTACTCATCTGCAGTGAAACCTGTGGTGAGGCAGGAGCACCAGGATGAACCCATGTGAGTCATCAGCCATGCTGTCATACTGCTGTGGCCTGCTGATGTCAGCGGCAATTATCGGTTGGCAGGGTTAAAGAGGGCAGCCCCCAAGGAGGCAAGGGAGCAGACGCTTGGAGAAACCCCAGCTGGAGAGGTCTGCTGGAGGCTCGGAGCGGAGCGAGAGACAGTGATCCCCCCAACAGAGGAGGTTCTGATGCCTTGCGTGGCAAGGGCGGAGCCGCCGATGGCAGTGAAGGTAAACCCGCACTCGGGGCAGGAGCTCTGGTGTGGAGAAAGGAGGGGGAGGAAGACAGAGGCTGGAGAGAACCCAAGCCCAGCAGCCTCCACAGAGAAGGGGGAGGCACTAACCCTCCCTCTAGCTTCCAAACAGGAGGGATGGTGGGGGGACTGGTGGGACCTGAGGGTATGACCCAGGGAGAGCGATGATACGGAGAAGGCCCAGAGAGAGGGCAACATGTAGGGCTAAAGGGGCCAAGATGGGAGAGACTTGGGGTGACGCTGAGGTCTCACAACCATGGAGGGGAGCTTTAGATAGCCCCTAAGCGGAAAATGGGGCTGGGTGGACAGGAGTGGGCCCTGGTGGTCAGATACGAGCACTGAGGTGTATCTTGGGCATGGTCAAAACACACGGTGTTGGTGGAGGGTTGTTTTTTTTTTTGTAAAGTATTTTGTGTTTCCCCAAGTCACGAGGGGTTGAGGTAGAGGGGAGAGAGGAGAACTGAGGAGAGAGGTGCACTTGAAGATGAGGAGACATCCATCGTGCAAAAGAGTGGCCGCAGGACCAGCAGTGACCCATGAGGCTGGGTATAGGGCGAGGTAGAGGGGAGGTGTAGCCTTGCAGAAGACTGCCAGAGGAACGAGTGGCCAGTGAGGGCGCCCGAGCAGTTCTGAGCCCCACCATCACTGAAGAAGATTCAAAGTCATGGCAGGCGAGAAAGGGGCAGACTGCATTACGAGTAAACACCTTCTCAAAGGGCCACCTGTGATAGCAGGGCAGATACTGGTGTGCACCTGGATCAAAGCTGCGCGGAACAAGATGCTTGAGGCCAGGCGGGCACAATCTCAAAAAAACCCCCCAACTTGATAAAGTTAAAAGATGTAGTTTCACCAGTAAAAATTGAGAGAGTGAGTGTATGAATGTGCATATGCATATATATATATATTTTTTTTAACCAAACAAGTAGATTAACATATATTCATAGATTTCTTAGACATTCAGGCTGGAAGGGACCCCAGAGGATCATCGAGTCCAGCCTCCTGCCCCAAGGGGAGAAAGTCAGCAGGTATCGTAGGATCCCAGCAAGATAAAAAATCCAGATGTGTTTTGAAGGTGTTCATAGTAAGTGCTTGAACCACCTCCAGTCTATTCCAAACCTTGGGGGCTTGGACAGTAAAGAAATTCTTCCTTATGTCCTGCCTGAATCGGTCACGGAGGAGTTTGTGACCGTTCAATCTTGACTGAGAGCCATGGGACTCTTCAGCCTGGAAAAGCGCTGGCTTACAAGATCACCCCTAAGTTTATCAGGTGTGTTGACCAGGATCTGGGGGAAGGTCTGTTCACCAGTGTGTCCCAAGGGATGACAAGATTGTTGAAACTACATTATCTTAAATATGTACAAATTAATTAAATGCTCACCTGTCACTCATTCTTAAAATTAATGCTATTGCCAGCAATGAAAACAAATGTCTGACTGATTTGGAGGGATGAGAGTGTGCATGCGCGTGCATTACCAATTCTTTTTTTGGCATGATCTCTACAAACAGAACTTATCAAGATTTTAATCTTGCAGCGTTATTTGAGAGAGGGACATTTTTTAGGTTTGTACTAATTACCATTGGATAAAGAACTCTTGTAGAACACTCAGTGTTTTCCTGTGGAGCATAGCTTTAGTCTTAGTGTTAAGATATGCATGTATTACTTTAATTTCTTTTTTTTAGCTTACAATGTGTAAGGGCTCACAAAGCCTTTCTGTTTTAAAAAAAACAGAAAGGGGGAGAACTGCTGACCTCCAATTCATAGCTAGTATACTGGAGAAACAAGAAGTGTATTATCAAAAAGGCCACACATTTTAATCAAACTGTTGAAAATATTGGTGGATTGTTTGATCTTTGTGACTCGGAGACAGTGATGCATTGTTTTCAACAATTTTTAAAGCTGTTATCCCACAGAATAATTTTACTTGTTCATAAATTCAGTTTTTATGTTCATTTTCTATAATGTCTTGCCTTTGTCTGATTAAGATCTATGTGACCATCAGTTGACCAGCCAGGTGGAAATAACTGGTTTGGGGGAGGGAGTTTTCTTCAAAATTTTAAACAATATCTCGTTTTTTAGCTAGAAAGGAATGGCATTTTACAGACTTCACTTAAAGTTAATGCTAATGTATATTATGGGAGCTTTCAGACTTCTTGATTACCAGTTTAAATGCTCCTTTGTGAGGTAGCCTGACATTTTTTAGATGTTCAGACTAAACATTTACTCTAAGTCAGGAAAAAGAAGATACAGGGTATTCCTGGGTTAAAGTGATTTCAGGGTAACAGAATATCCCTTGAATTATCTCCTGAAGAACAGCATGGAATTGGTGATAATTTATTTTTTTACATGTCATGTAAGACCCATTTTAGTTTGTTTGTTTGTTTGTTTTATTCTTTCTACTCTTGAGGTGCTTTTCTGCTTTCCTTTTCTGTTCTTCCATCTTTTGTATATTATGCCTAAAAACTATTTCATTCTATTTCTAGTAAATAAAATTCCCTCTTTTAAATTAAAAAGACCTGACATTTAATCTTTTTTTAATGAAGAAGAATATCTGATTCAGAGGACCATGAAATAAGTAAACTTTGTTTAACTTGAACCAGGACTGAAAGCACTTAAGACTTCAGTGATATTCTAGAATTAAATGGCAAAGGATAAAGATTGGGCTTGTGGTTCTTTTTTTATGATGTATAAAGAATCCTGAAGACTTCTGCCAGATTCCTTCACTCTCTTTTTGCTTGTTAATCACATTAGAAATGGAGGTCCTATTTAGCTTGAAGGATAAAGAGGACTGAAAACCAAGTGAAAGTCACAATAATGGCATACTTGGAAGATTTTTGGTTTTCCTCAAAGAGAGCAATTTCTGACTTCTACTATTGCCCCCTTTAATTAAAATGCATGAACTAATTCATAATACCATCTCTAAGACCTCCAAAATGTCAAATAAAGGAAGACCAGAGTTAGGACCTTTATTTTTTCATATACAGTACCCCAGTCCAAATAAGACACCTTCATTTAAGAAGGCAGAATGAAAAAAGTTTCTTTAGTGTCATGACTGAATGAGGCTGCTTGGAGCAATATGACAGCATCATTCCCTCTCATCTTGCAAGCTCTGCAGCTCAAACTTTAACCCTGTCAGTGGCTGCCAGTTCTGCAGCCACTTTGTTAGGGTTAAAGCTTGAGTGGTGAAGCTTTCAAGGTGAGAGGGAATGACCTGAGCAGCAGTTTCCATCTCTCCTCCATGCAGCTGGGAAAGAAAGGAAAGGGCAGCACAGCTGCTTGTGGCCATTATGGAATACCTGCGCCTTCATTCTAGTGTTAAAAACAGCTTCCTCACTTCAAATGCAAAAATCGTTGTATGACTAACTTTTTGTGGGGGAAGGGGAGTGGGAAATGTGTGCGAGTAAATGCAGTATTTCTGGAGTACTGACTATGTTTAAAAGCCTGTTTTGTTTTTTTTTCTTGCTTTAACTATGTCTGAATGAAGAAGGAAAGACCTCCCCCATGTGTATGTATACTAATATAGTTTATTCATGTTCAGGAACTGAAATATGCTATATTACTCTAAAGTAATTCATGCTAATATAACTGCAGCTATGCTAGGGTTTTAATCAGTTTAGCTCTGTCAGCAAAAATAAATCATACCTCTTACAGGTATGTAATTAGGCTGGTAGAATTTTTTAAATATAGACATACCCCAAGGTAAAAAAAACCCAAAAACAAGTAGGAAATGCAAATACAATAAAGTAAATGTACAGATCCATTTTTTAATAATTTAGGATTGTTCATAGTTGGTTCATCTTTCAAGCTTCAAGAAGCAATGCAAGACTCTTGTTTGTCCTCACCTTATTTATCAGAGGGAGCTTACTGCAGGGGATATAGTAAAGTAAAGCTAAACCAAACTAATGATTGGTAAAGCCTGTAGGAGTTGATGATTACAGATGTTTCTAAACTTAAAATAATGTTGCTTTAACATGTTTTTGTCATGAACAAATATTTATGAGAAGTATCTTGCTTTATAACCTTTTCATATTAATATGAAAGGCTTGTTGGTTCAGTGTTAATTTTTTTTTTTATTGGGCAAATTACAACTCTGTTCGGTTGCCTTGCTTATTTGCAAAGCATGCTGGTGCCACAGTTGTACAGTACTACACTTGTCTGGTTATCCTCTGATGATGGGGGAGCGTTAAAATGCATCCACTTAATCTCTTTGTTATCAGGCAGAGGCTCGTATAGTTAGACTTGACATTCCCCTGAACTAGCTTTGAAGAGGGAATCCCAGAACTGCTCATTAAATAATCTCTTCCAGGAACTGGTGACTAACCAAGAAAGGTATGCCAAATAGTTGCCTCTTGTGTATTCAGTTTAAGCACCCTTATCAATGACCAATTTTCCACAAACATTAGCTTCTTCAAGTACACTAAGCTATAGAAACATGAGTATGTAATGAATAGTTCAGTTTTTAAAAATCTGAAACTTAATTTTACCTTTTTAAAAAAACATGATTCTGAAGAAGGCAGAAAAGAATAGCATAAACACTGATAAAATATGAGGGTGTTTCCTCCTGATTCAGGCTTGTTTCCATCTGAGGAAAATCCTGTATAGCTGCCTACAGACCATACCAGCCTCTAGCTCAGGTTTGCTGTGTTCATGTCATTTTTTTTAGGCTACTTAGGTCTGATGCTGTTATTACCTTCTAGTAACTAGTACCCAAATCAGCAGTTACTTTTATTTCTACATAAAAGGTAATTTTAAAAAAAGTTCAAATAAAAGATACATCTATAAACAAATCAATCATTTATAGCAGTGTATATAAGGACACTAAAATGGGGGAAAATCACTGGAGTTTGACATTTTTGTGGCAGTTGTCACAAGGGAATGATTTCATTTAAAAATATTTTAGCAACTGTTGTTGCAAATAAGGAAAATTTACTGATTCAGGATTGAGGGTAAACTAGATATGTTTGTGATGGCATAATTATGAAACCTTTTTCTTTCTCCTACCATTTATAATATAAATGTACTTCTGATTGTGGTCCATTAGACTATTTTCCCTAGACTGAATTTGTATAGTTCTTGAAAAATTGGGAGACAGTCTAAATAGTATAGAACATCTTTGATTTCTTAAGTAGAACCACTGAACAGTATTCTAAATCACTTGTTTTGTGCGAGTCTAAGATTTCTGTCTACTCTTGGAAGGTTAGCTTTTTTGGACGAGGTCTAACTGAAATCCAGTTGACATAACTGATACAATCTTATTAGAATTCAGTCGGCATTAAGGGTGCACCAATAAGGATGTGGCTGTGCTTAGGGCAGGTGGAGGAGGGAGCAGTCAATGGGAGTGGCAGGCTACGGGGTGGGCTGTAGCCGCCCCAGAACTTTCCCATAGCCTCCCCTCCAGTGTCGCCGCCAATCACCCTGCCTGCCCACCAGGAAGAGGTTGACATAGCCCCTGGCCCTGAGCCTGCAGCAGGCAGCCTACCCTTGCCCTGCGCACAAATCCAGGGGGCCTGTGACCCCCATGCCTCCCCCGCAGATGCCTGCAGTAGCAGGGGGCTGCCCCCGTGTACCTTCTGGATGAGCTGACCACAACTCCATCCTGTACCCCGGCCCACACTGGCTAGGCAGTGCCTGCCCTAGCCCTGCTCCCTTCCTTACCATGGGAACCTTGATCTGCCCCACCTTCCTCTCTCCCTTCCCCCCAGGTTTGCCAGTTGTATGCTGGTTTCCAAGCTGCCAGGCTGCACTCCTGGCTGCATGCATGCTGTAGCTACACCATTAAAGCAGATTGCCGATTATGTCTATCTTCCTTTTATTGGTGCCGATCCAGTACGGATCAATATGGTACATTTGATATGGACCAGTGCACCTTTAGTTGGCATAATATATACGGATTTACAAAAAAAAGTTTCACAAAAAGCTTTCAACAAAGTATCTTAACAAAGGCTTAAAAAAAAAAAAAAAGTTGCCTTGGGCTTGGCAGAAAGTCTTTTTAGTGGATTTGAAGGCTGGCTGAAAAATAGGAAGCAAAGTATAGGCCAACATTCAGGATGGAGAGATGTCAAAATGGAGGCCTGCAGAGTTCTGTGCTGGGCCTCGGTTTTTTCAACATTTTAGTAATGACTTAGAAATGGGATACACAGTGAAGTCTACGGGTGATACTGAATTGTTCCAGGTAGTCAAATCCCAAGCTGACTGAGAGGAGTTGCAGGGATCTTGTGAATCTCTGTGGTCAAAAAGTGGCTGATGAACTTCAGAGTCAACAAATGCAAGCATAATGCCTGTTGGGAAAAACAACCCCAGTTTTACATATGTAATACTGTGTTCTGAACACATTATTATGGCTCAGGAAAGAGGCTTTGGAATGATTGTAGATAGTTCTCTGAAAACATCAGCTTGGTATACATGGCAACCAAAAAAGCTAGTAAAATGTTTGGTATCATTAAGAAGAGAATTGAATACAAAATGGAGAACATCATTATGCCTCTGTACAAATCCATGGTTTGGCCATATCTTAAATACAGTATACAGTTCTGGTCTCTGCATCTCAAAAAGGATGATGTAGTAGAATAAGAGGTACAGTGAAGGGGAACCAAAACAATTGGGGATATTTAGCATTTGGGTTGATTTGGTGGTAGTCTTTAGCATGAGGATAAAGCAAAGCTTGATAAACTCAGCCCCTGAAGCTATGGCAAGATACCTGAACTACTCTACCATCATGTCGTACTGGTGTGCAGCATGTGTGGACCTTTTCCTATCCTGGTGTTAACACAAGCTGTTTCGTTGCAAATGCATAAAAGTTATCTTGAGCCATTAGTTTTCCTTCCTTCCTGTCTATCCTTCTTTACAGTCCCCTAAATTAATTTTAATAACCAGATCATCACATAGTATGAATAAATTACTGGAAAGGATTCCTAGTTCTGTCATAGTTTTCCTAGACTTTTGCATCTGATCTACTCTTGTAATAGGATATCTTGATTGACTTATCCTCAGACTGGCTTTGGACAGACTGACCTATCCTTAGACTTACTTATCCTCAGTATGGCCAGGAAGCATGGTATTACTACCATTTTATGGATGGTAAACTGCAATACTAAGTAAGGCTCTCATTCAGCAAAGCTGGTGAAATCATGCTTAACTTGAAATGTATGAGTCATTCCATCAAACTGGAACTTGTCCCATGCTTACAGTAAGCACATGTTAAGTGTTATGCTGAATTAAGTCTGAATGAGCATGCAAAAGAGGGTAGGGTAAAGCACATCTTTAGAATTGAGTGCCTTAATCGCAAGACTATTTATTTTTCCTTTCCAGCAGAACTCTGCCTCATTTGCTATATACTATAACATTTTTGCAGTGGATAGCAGGTTTTATTTATGATATCTCTGATCAGTGCAATGTGTGAGGTGTGTCTTCAATCCCTAATAAGTTAATTCCTCAACCTTCCTTGTTCAGTGTGGAGAGTGGCCAGCCACACCTTAATGGAACAGGAGCAAATTTGATGGACTTCACTAGAGGTAAATCCTACCTTGGAGTGGCTTAACTTTTAAGCCAAATATGGGTCCTTTAACCTATTTAAAAAGGTGTTAATGTGCAGCCAACCCTACTATGCAGGTAAAGCAGGGTTAAATGGTAAAGGTAATAGCAGGTATGCAGAAAGATGCATTGAATGCTGTTTCATAAATCAATGTTAAACCAAATATACCAATTCTGTGAATACTAAATGACTGTCAATATTTATTACAAACACTTCTTAAAAACTGTTAAGATTATTAGTTTTAAAATTATCTTTTGTATGCAGTCCAAATTCTTGAATTTACATTTTTTCTGCCAATTTTTGTGCTCTTTACAATGATAGCTTTTATGTAAAACATGCCTTCTTCAAAGAATACTAGGATATCAGTTATAACTGAGGCTAAGCAGACTAATATAGTACTCTCCTATTCATCTGAATATAAATGCTTAAATTATGATTTACTTAAATACAGAACATAATAAAGACAGAAGGCCAATCAAAGGTACCCAGCATGTTTAACAAACCATTAATTTCAACTGGTGTTCTATGGGAGGTTGTGTCCAGAAAGCCTGCGTAGCATCAAAAGGAAATGATTTAAAAACTAAAAGATGGAAGTGGAACAAAAAAATTTATTGCCATCTTAGCCTAGACTAGAAGTCTTGAGTAATGCAGCAAGAGGTGGTCTAAAGATTCCAAAAAAAAAAAAAAAAAGTTTATATAGCTATAGCCTGAGTAAAGGTTACATTAATAGGGTACGTCTAGGTGTGTGTGTGCGTGCCTCTTGAAGCATCTCAGGCCCATTTGAGATGCTGGAAGAGGCATGTGGGGGAACAAAAAAATGTTCCCTGCAATGCAGACTTGCAGCACGGGGTGGGGGGCAAAATTGGATCCCTGGATATAGGGGTCAAGCGATACCCCAGGGGAAAAAAGCAGGGCAGGGCACGATCCCAGACCATGATCTGAGGCAACCAGAAGCTTGGTCTTCCACAGCAACACTCTGGTAGCCAGCTAGAGTATCTCTGTGTTTGGCTCTTTCCCTGGTGCTGAAGCAAGCTGTCTGCCCCTGCAGGGCAGGCAGCGATGCAAGCTGCAAGGACCTGGACCTGGCTCCCTACTGGTAAGTAGGGGGTTGTGGGGCTTGGGGAGGGACAGTGGGGAGGCCCCACCTGGCCCCAGCCCCCTCTGGTTCCCGTGCCCCCTGTTGGTTCCTTCAGCTCCCTGCTTGCTCTTCCAGCATCCCCCCCCCCCGCCCACCGGCAGTAGCAGCAGGCTCCAAGGCTAGAGATGAGAAGGGGAATGAGTAGGAGACTGGAGATGAGCTGGAGACATTCCCCTGCTATCTCCATGGGCTTGTCTGCACCCTCCTGCTCAATCTCCTGCTCATCTCCAGCCTCCCAACGTTGGACCCTGCAGGCCAGGGTAGTTCATGTGCTGGGGGGGAGCAGAGGGACACACCCCTTATAAGCAGCCCCTATACCCACATTCTTCCCACACCTACACACCCACCCTCTTTCTCACCCCACTCCTGCAAACCCCCACATCCCTCCCATCAACCCATGTGATAAGGAAACCAAAAGCAAACATAGATAATTAGGATTTATTTTGTTATGATGACAGACACTGGTAGCCTTCTAAATTGCTTTAACATTGCAAATACAGTGAAGTCGCATCTTACACGGAGGTTAGGTTCTAAAATCAGTGTGTAAAGCAAAAACCACGTATAGTCAAAATTACCGTGCCAGCGGTGACTGCCTCTGCTTCCAAAACCTTCTGCTGCTGCCACGGAGCCATGCTTAGAGCTGACAGCAGCAGCGCAGCTCAGGGTGGTGGTAAAGATGGCTGCATGCCACCCATCCACCATCACGCTGCTGTTGGCACCCGGTGGCTGGACACACAGCTCTGGGCATGGCTCCATGGTGGCAGTGGGAGGTTTTGAAGGCAGTGGCCGTCACCACCCTAATGGGCCTCCAGGTAAGCGGCAGCTCCTCGTGCAAACTCAAGTGTCTCCCTCCCCCCACCCCCCAGCATAATTGAATTTGTGTAAGTTAAGTGCGCATATGATGCTACTCCACTGCCCATCTAATCCCTCCCCCTCCGTCTGTGTTGCTGTCTCTCTGGATTTTGGGGTATTTTAAAAAGTGAATTTGGGATGCTGCTTCAGCAGTGTAGCTGACACAAGGAGCTAGCATCTCCAGCCATCAAGTGGCTGAGCCTCAAGCTCTCGAGGGCAGGTAGGACTGCACTGCCAGTCAGGGCAGGTTTTTTAACTGCTGGGGCTAGCACAGGTGGCTCCTCTTGGCTGCAGATCTGGGAGGAGCCAGGCATATGCACATGGACTGAGGGGGAAAAGCCCCAGCTCAAATTTGCACCACTTCTGTTTGAGCTGCTGCAAGCGCATGTGTTTGCATGTGTAGATGTGCCTGTAGTTTGTTTAGATTTGACCCTTTAAAAACAAAAAGCACACATTACAAATGTGTTTTAACGTTTGCCACATTTCCTGTTTAAAGCACAGTTTATAGAATACAAACAGAATTCACTTGTAGTTGGAATTCTCTGTGAACCATCAGCACTAACCTGGTTCTTCCTTTTCATTAAGCACAAGAACAGTTGGTTCCAATCATTGCAGTATGCAAAGATTCAAACACTTTCAAAAGTACCCATCTGAGACAGTTCAAGTGCCAATGAAAGTTACTGGGATTTAGGTGCATCCTTTACCGAGAGAGCACAAATTCAAGACTCTTGTTTTAATTTAGTTTAAATGCAAGAGCAATTACAAGTAGGAAAAAAGGACAAATGGGAGAATGCTGTTGCAAGTGACTTGTAACATTTGAATGACTTCACATTTAGAATTGTCAAAATGAGTTAACAGATTTTCCAGCACCTGAGGGAACGCACCAAAGAAAAGAAGAGCTCAGTCCCTCTAAAAATTGTTGAGGTCTTCCCCTCTCTTTCCTTAGAAATTACAGGTTGGTGTGCAGTGTATTTTTATCTTAATACTGGTGTTTTTTCCCAACCTCTCCACATTCCAGGACCACAGATGTATTACTGAAAAGGAAGATTCTAAATTAAGTCTTTGCAATTAAAATGCAATTTTATACAAAGTTTAATCCCACCAATTGCATACAAAAGTATCTTGGAGTATTTACAGATTCCTAGGACTTCTGTAAATTCTCCAGTAGCAGACTCTATTTTCCTAGGCTGTTTGCCCGTTCCTTCCCGCCCCTCCTCCCTGCTTCCCTGTTGTGCTGTCACTGTCCAGGCACTACCTGAGCTCCATGGGGCCTGATCTTTTCTCAGAGCTCAGGCAGTGTCCAGCTGGCTGACAACCCAGGGAGGGGTAGCACAGGGGGGCAGGCTCCAGAGAAGAAAAGAATCAGGCCTCTCAGAGCTCAAGCAATGAGCCAGTCCTGCATCTAGTGCCTATTCCTTCCCTGCTTAACAAGCTTCCAGCGGCAAGTCACAGCTGTGCAGATAAAGGACAGCCAGAAATGGTTTTTCACCTTAATGTGTGACTGCGCTTCTAAGCCAAACAACACCAAGCCGATTAACATTTGTTTTGGCTTACAGCGTAAGGTGTAACAAGGCCTTGATTGTCAGATGTGTTGTTTGTTTGCTTGTCAGAAAGAGTCTTAAAAGGCCATGTCTCTTTGGTGAATAAGTAGTTAGCATATCTCTACAATACACAATACATCTTTAACGTGTCTAAAATTCCTAAACGTTGGGTAACTGCTTTCATATGGGTAGTCACAGGAGCAGCATCTGAGCTGAAGTGTATTGTCTGCTTCAAAATAAGTTGGAGAGTTAGATCTGTTCTTTACCTATAGATAGATTTTTTTTATAAAAAGGTGTCCCTTTGGCATATCAAGATTAATGTGCTGTGTGAACGAGGGAATCTACATTATACAATTTTAGTGAAAAACAGGAAACTTTAAAGGAGAAAATGTGGGAGACAATAGTTCAGTCACCTCTGGAATTGCTAGTTGATCCAGAGATCTTAGTTTTCTGTTTTTAAAACAGCAAATTTCCTGATAAAACCTGTCAAAATCTGCATTTTTCTACAACTAAATTGAAACACCCCTATGTATGTGTGTGTGTGTGTATTAGTTGAAAACAGTGTTTTATTGGTATATTTACAGTTTTAAAGCAATTTGGAAGCCTGCCAGTGCCTTAGTCATTATAATAAAATAAATTCTAAATAACTGTACATTTTGGCATTTGATTTGGGTGGTTTATCATGGAAAATCAGAGCTGCCCCTGTCCCCTTTTGCTTACCAGGACACTGGTCTAGCTGTGACTATGTCCTTCCTCTCTCTCTCTTTTCCCCCCCCCCCCTTCCTTGCTGCTGCTGGGTGAACAGGGGGAACCTCATCTTGGCAGTGCAGCACCCCCACAGACTTACCTAGAGGGAGCTGCTTTCCACTGCTGTCTGGTTGCCACATGCATGGGCATCCGCCATGCATGTGATTTCCCCCTGCTTGATGGGTCCCCACAGCCCCAAGTAGCAGGTTGGAACACTGCTAACCTATATGAGGAAATCCATCATTTCCCATGTTGTTCTAGGTAATTGATTTCTGGATAGTTTGTGTTCTGTTGTATTGACACAGTGCAGATAAAAACAGTGAGAAAACTGGTCACATAGAACCCCTCATGGGAAGGAATGGGGGACCTGATATTGTACAGGGAAAGAGTACACAGAGATCTTGATATGGATGGGGAGCATGGGGAACTTGGTTATAGGCTCAGGAGAAATACAAGAGTCTTTGAAGTAGAAGGGTATACACAGGGTGGCACATGGGGATTTTAAGGGGGGCAGGAAGTGGAGGAATTCAAGGAGCCCTTATTGTGTGCAGTGAGCACGGCTTACAGGAGCAACAAACCTTATAGTTACCCCAATTGAAATAAAACACAGTTAACAAAAATGTATGAAACGCTGTAGGATCTTCAGATTAGATGGAAAGGCACTTGTTACTTGAGGGCCCCAAGCCCAGGGATTGATTCATTAGTGAATCAAAGGAAAAGTATCATGCGCAGTACAGAATGCCTCGTATCCCTTTTTTCCCTGGAATCTTGGCTCTTTTCTCCAAGTTCCGATGCTGTTGAATTATGAAATCTAGTTATCTCAGTGTCTCGTGGTTGCAGAACACAATAGATTTCCAGCAATTACAGGAAAGAGATTCCAAAGAACCAATGACGCAAAGACTGAGAATGAAGAATCATGCTTTTTCAAATTGTTTTTTTTTTTGTTTGTTTTAGAGAGAACTATACGTGGAGTGGGCCAAGAAAAATGCATACACTACTTACCGTTCAGAAAACTACATCAAAAACGACTATTGTAGTACAGTTAGTTGTGGTGTAACCGTAATGGTACAGGAAGTGTATGAGACAAAAGTGGGTGTTTTTGTTATCTTTTGTTGTAACTATAACTATGTATATAGTTGGGAGAAATGTTGAACAAGCTGTAAGCCATCAATTGCCCTTCCTCATTTCTCCCAACTACACAGTTGGTCTGCTATCACAAAATGGACCTTTCCATTATCTTTGTAGCTGATATATTATGATATCTCTTTCTGTGATGCTTTTTCACTTTGAAAAATTGAAATTAGAACCTAACATAGGTTCCACACTTTGAACTGTTACATGTAGAACTGTTTTTTTTAGGACTGGTGTTTGTGTGTGGTACCTTTTGACTCTGAGCACCAGAATGTTCGATTCAAAGGGGAGATGAAATACGAAAGCTCACATTTCAGCTATTATAAATGGACTGCCACTGCAAAACTGCAGATGAAAAGTTGGATTATGGGTTAATAGTTTATTTATCCACAAACTGGAATGTATGTCACACCTTCTTCGTATAGTTCATCCTTGCCTGCATCTAATCTAAAAGCAGGTATAAGATGTGTACTATATACAAATAACTGCATATTTCTACTTTTAAGACTCACTTTTACTGCTACTTTTTGTTAAATGTGGATTGGTAGCGCTGTCTATCACTTTGTTAACATTGTTTCTTATGAGAAAGTTGGTTCTGAGTTACATTTAGACTTAAGACGTGGCTTTCAGAAACCAGTTGTGTTTGTAAGTCCAAGGGCTGCCTGTACACTTAATATTTGGTTTCAGACTTTGCATTGGCTTAGTTCTAAATGAGGCGCATGCTTTACTTTTGGGCAGAAGTTACATCAGAAATGCAGTTGTTGGAAAAGCATATACCATTTTATGCACTTTTTCTTTAGTGCATGCAGTATACTGGTTTAAAGAGATACAGAGATGCGTCCAAATGGCAGTCCAGGCAGTGGAAGAAACGTAACCAAGTTTGCTCTTATTGTTGAGAACTTTTGTTATGTATTGGCAGCAAATGTGTTGTGATTCTGTCTAAATGTTAAGTATATTTGATAGTATAAGTAGTTTATACTTGACATCATGTGAAAGTGCTTCAGGTCAATTGATAAGGAATTACACAAGTTATTGTACTGTTTCTAGGTGGCATTTTGTTTTAAAGACCAGTAAATATCAGGGGGTACTGATAAACTGTTACAAGCAACTGTTAACATCTGCATGATTAATAGATTTCCAGGGTCAGAAGGGACCTGGCAGATCATTGGGTCTGACCACCTGCTCTGGGCAGGAAAGAGCGCTGGGGTTAAGTGATCTTAGTCAGATGCCCATCCAATCTATCAAACACCTCCAAGGCAGGGGAAAGCACCACCTCTCTTGGAAGCCCATTCCATATTTTAGCAGCCCCCACCATAAAGAATTTCTTTCTTATGTCCAATCTAAATCTGTTCTCTTTCAGTTTGTGGCCATTATTTCTGGTAACCCCGAGGGGTGCCCTGGTAAATGGAGTGCCTCCTATTCCCTCCTCGCCCCCCTGATTGAATTTTTGTAGACTGCCACAAGATTGCTTCAGCCTTCTGTTGCAGAGGTTGAAGAGATTCAGGTCCCTCAGTCTGTCTGCATAGGGTCTTACCTACAGGCCTTCAACCATACCCTCCTCTAGACTCTCTCGAGGTTATCCACATCCCTCTTGAAGTGGCACCCGAAACTGGATGCAGTACTTCATCTGAGGCTTCACCAATGCCACATAGAGGGGAATTATCACTTCCCTAGACTTGCTCGTGATGCACCTGCTGATGCAAGAAAGAATGCAGTTAGCCTTGCTTATTACCTTGTTATGCTAGCAGCTCGCATTCATTTTTGTGTCAGCCAGGACACTGAGATTTCTTTCCACTGTTGTGGTACTCAGAATGGTACCTTCCTAGTCTATAGGTGTTGGAGATTCTTTTTCCCCAGGTGCAGCACCTTGCATTTATCCTTGTTAAATTGCATCCTAGTCTTATCCGCCCACTTCACCAGTCTGTACAGATTTGCCTAAATTTGCTACCTGCCCTCTAGTGTGTTAACTGTACCCAATAGTTTAGTGTCATCTGAACATTTGGGCAAGGTGCTTTCAACACCTTCATCCAAATCACTGATGAAGATATGAAATAGTACTGGTCCAAGGACAAAGCCTTGGGGGACACCACTGCCCACATTCCTCTAGGTAGAAACCGACCCATACATCACCACTCTTTGGGTGCGTCCCATGAGCCAACTTTTCACCCACCTTACTGTGAAAAAAATCCACATTACAGGTACTCAGTTTGCTCATAAGAATTGGGTGCAACACTGTCAAAAAGCTTTTTAAAATCTAGGTAAATAATATCTACTTCTATGCCTGCATCTAAACACTTTGTGACCTTGTCATAAAAAGAGACCAGGTTAGTCAGGAAAGATCTGCCTGCTATAAACCCATGCTCGTTGCCCCTTACCATACTGTGGCTTGCTGGCCCCCTGCAAATGTGATCCTTTGATTTCCCCCATCACCACCACAAAGGTCCTGCCAAGAATAGAGGTGAGGATAACTGGCCTATAATTACGTGGGCCCTCCCTCCTCTCCTGCTTGAAAATAGGGATCACATTGGCCCTTTTTCAGTCCTCTGGAACCTGTCCTGAGCACTCGAACAGTTGCACCAGTGGTTTTGCTATGACATCAGCCAGTTGCTTTAGTACCCTTGGGTAAAGATTGTCAGAGCCCGCCAACTTAAATACATTCAGCCCTTCCAAGGGCTCTTTCACTAGGCCAGTGCTAACCATTGGTGGATTGCTATTACTCTCACTCTAGACTAAAGACTCACTGGGAGTTCTTGTACCCATGTCCAGGAAAACAGAAGCAAAGAAATTATTTAAGAGCTCTGTTTTGTCCATCCTATTAGTTATGAGTTGCCCATGTCCATTCTGTAGCGGCCCTGTGTTACCCTGTGCTTTCTTCCTACTCCCCATGTACTTAAAGAAGAAGTTTTTGTTATCTTTAATCTTTGTTGCCAACTTTGAGTTCTGTAACTGCTTTGGCCTTCCTCACTGCTTCCCTGCAAGTTTGAGCCAAGCAGGTATATACTCCACCTTGGTGGCTGCCCCCTTCTTCCACAGCCTGTTGTCCTCTTTTTTTTCCTCTGTAGGCTCTCCTGCATTTCCCTGCTCAGCTAAGAAGGTTTTTTGGTTCTCTTGCCTCCCTTTGTGTGTGCTGGGTTAGTATCCCTCTGCGCCTGTAGGATCAGTCCCTTGAGGAACTCCCACCCTTCTTGGACTCCCAACTCACACTAGTGATTACCTTTCAGTCTCACCCTAACTAATCTCCTGAGCTCATTGAAATTGGCCTTCTGGAAGTCTAGCACTACTGCCCTGCTAATGGTCTTTTTCACCTTATGCCAGATAGTGAATTCTGTCAACTGATGGTCACTATCCCCTAGGATACCTTGTACCTGATTCTGTAATGATACAAATATATAACAATGCTGATTCAACTTTAAAACCTGCTTCATGTGGGGACAGAGTTCAGGTTTTAGCTAATTTGTATATCCACAGGATCATAAAGACATTATAGTATAGTGCAGGCTTGTCCAACACGTGGCCTGTGAAGCCATTTTCTGTGGCCTGAGGTCCCTCGCTCAGGACAGGTGGGTGGAGAAGGGGAGGGGAGCTGCTCAACCCTGCAGGACAGGGCTTGTGTGACCTCCCATGTCATGTGAGCTGGGTCCCGCTGCCACCCCAAGGGCTGCGCGGTGTGCGGCTGCCTTGGTTGCGCCTGACGGGACGAGCTGAGGACAGCACCTGCTTTTAGTTGTCTCAGGCTTGGTCCCTTGCCCCCAGCATCCCGCTTGCTCCCAGGACCCACTGGGCTCGGTGGCCATGAGGCGGAAACAGGATGCAGAGCCCAGCACAGGCAGTCGGCAGGGCAGCCCCAGGAGGCCACCCCAAAATTTGTCTTGATACTCCCTCCACTCCCGCACAGCCACACTTCCAGCGCTGCCCAGACCACCACTGCCTACCCTGTTTTGAGCCTAGCCCCTGCAGCTGACTGATGGGTGAGCTCTGGGCCAGGGCCTCAGAGTGAGTCGCATTGCAGCCTGAGTGCTAGCTTCCTAAGGAAGCACAGGGGCTGCGACAAGCCTAGGGCATTGTTGGGTTTGACTTTGTCCTGTGGCCCAGCAGCCCAGCCCTGTGTCTGCATGCGTGTCTAGTTTTGTGCGCACGTGTAGTATATTAAGTTTTATTTATTGTCACCAAGTTTACAATTTTTAGAAAACCTGGTATTTATTAAAACTATTTATGATTATTAATTATATTAATATGTAGTGTGTTCTGCCATGTACCCCTTGCCTCAGCTCTGTTTCTCTGGCATTCTGGCACCGTACAAGCTAGACGTTGAGGTTTTTTCTGCACTCCAGCCAAAAACATTGCCTACCCCTGCATTAAACAATTAAACATTTTAACATTCTCCTTCCTGTTGTCCATACCCATTGTTTAAAAAACTGACACTGAAGAGGTAACTTTTTTCCTGTGTTTTATTGCAGATTTTGTTACTGCTTCGACTGTATCAATGGAGCATATTCAGGGAGCTTGGAAGACCATCAGTAATGGTTTTGGATTCAAGGATTCTGTCTTTGATGGATCGAACTGTATTTCGCCCACTATTGTTCAGCAGTTTGGTTATCAGCGCCGAGCGTCTGATGATGGCAAACTCTCAGACACCTCCAAGACTAGCAGTACTATTCGGGTTTTTTTGCCTAACAAGCAACGCACAGTGGTAAGTTTGACTTATTTAGCAATAGAAATGCTAAATAATGCTGAAAAGTTTTTCCATGCCTAGATAAGTCACCTTCTCTTTAATACTAAAGGCTGTAGTGATACTATTTTTAAAATAGCAGAGCTTTTACTGTACTACTATCTGGTATCCATGGGGAATGGGGGGTGCTGGTTAATTAAATATGCCAGTTATCAGAAAGTTTATCTCCAGTAGATTGGAGACATCTTTACCAGTGCACCAGGGTTTTCGCTCCCTGGCATCAGTGTGCCGGGGGACAGAGGGCCCATGCAGGCTGCTTTGCCATGGGCTGTGATCCTCAAGGAGAGGTGGGACTTGGCAAAACTGGAAGACCCATGATTGGAACAACAGATGCCGTCTATGACAGATGCCAGTTAATGGAGCATTCTGGATGGTAAAATGTCAGATAATACAGCTTTTACTGTAATGTAGAATGTAGTAATACTATTTGAAAAATAAAAGGTTCTAACGTGGGCCATTTACAATCAAATACATAAGGATAAAGACATTTCAGGAATAGGCTAACCAAACCTGCAATACGGGTATCTATTGGTGATGCGTAGACAGTACATGTGCATTTCCTGAGACTGACAGTGCACCACCTGAAAGAAGCGCCCTGACATTGCCTGTAGCACCTGTGGGAGGTTGCTGCTCGCCACCCCAACTCCCCCTCTTGCCACTAACACTGCTGGTAGTGTCAGCAGGTGGTCGCTGACTGCCAGCTGGCACTCGCCAGCTCCCCCTGCTGCTGCCGCCGCCACCTGTGGGCAGTTGCCATGCCCCCCCAGCCTCTGGGGCATTCATTCATGCAGGTATCCATTCCTCTGTGAAATCTAGAATATAGTGTGATTTTAATATAGGTTTGATCTGTATTGATGTCTGCAATGTAATACACTGATAAGGGTCTAACCTTGAATTTCTCAGGGTCTTTCCTTGGAAGCTGTAAGAAAAACATATTGTCAAAACTTTTAACAAGGCTACTTGAAATCCTAATTTGCATCTTTCCTTCCTTCAGGGTAATGCTAATTACAATAGAAGTGTTGAATCTCTGGCCTAGGGGTCAGATCTAGCCACCAGTACTATTATCCACCTTGCAGGGCTTGCTATGGGTCATGGGGAGTCCCACAAGTTGTGAACCTGTGCATTATGTTGGGCACATTATGGGGTGCAGGGCCTGATCCCTGTGTGCCAGGGCCAGAAAGCACCATCCATTTGGTCTGGAGGGTCAAAGTCTTGAGCACTGCTAGTCTACAGTGCTACTAGTGAGTGGTCTTCATATGTAGGTCAAATAAAAAACAAACCCTGTTCAACAGGAAAAATAGTGCATTTAAAGAAAACAAATAATTAAATGGGTCAGAAGTTCCTTGCACATGCACTTGCTGATGTAGGCATGATGAAATATTCTGGTCTGACAGAGTTGCTTAACATGCCATGAACTATGTGACGATTTAGTAAACCTATTGTTGCATACTGCACTTTTATGCCAGTGAGTTGTAATATAGCTCAACCCCACCCACCCTCAACAGTCCTTTTAATGTATTAAGTTGCTTCAAATTTTCTCTGAGAATATTTTTTTGCTTCTTCATTGCTAGGAGAATAGCAACCTAAATGTTGAGTTTTTTAATCTGAGAGCCACCAAATGGAACATACAGCCCCAAACCTGTTTTGGATCTAAATGCTTGATTTATTTAAATATAGAACTGTATTTTATTTATAATTAAGGAGTATCTAGTAATCTTTGGAGATTATTTTAAAGGGGAGGGGTGGAAGAAATCTCTCACACTATCCAGATGTGACTGTGGATTGTTGTTGCACTCATCAGACAATTTCTACACCTGATTAAGTCATCTCAAAACAAAAGAATAAAATGACACTTGCTAAATTTAAAATACTGCCTATAAAGTCTATATATCATTCAGTCTTCCTCTTACCTTCCCTTTGGGCCACGCTCAAGAGGCGTATTGAGCTTAAAGGTCAGAGAGGCATAATTTCTGAGCCTCTGACTGCTCATGTAGTATAGGGGCTGAACTGTCCAACAGTCATCTGCTATTTTTGACTTATGTGATTCACACATAAAGATGACATTTTTAATTCAGCCTTTCTACTCAAATACCACAATTTAAAAGTTCTTTTTGCTTATGGCCCTGGTTGGTGGGTTTAAAGGCTGTCTATATAAGTCCTTTGTGGAGCAGAATATGCAGCCTTTCTGGGGAAGTGATGATTGTACTCTGCCACTGCAGCTTCTTTGGTTCTATTCAGTTTTCAGAAGATAGGGAGGCACTTAAAACATTTGTGTATGTTTCAATTGCTGAAAACTCCATATGGTTCATGGCATTTGCAACCTGTTGGGGAACCAAAACTGAAAATGATACCCAGTAAATAGTATAAGTGCTCAATATAGTGTGTTGATGGGGAGGTTGGGGGAGTAGTCAAAAGAGCACCTACTCTGGTTATTCTCACTTGGGGTACCCCAAGATCATTTTAAGGGCGTGGCACAATATTATCACTGTGGATTCCTATCTGAAGTCTCCAGGTTTATCTTGTGAATTGCATGTAGGTGTTTGAACATCTAACAATGTCAAAAACATTCCAATCTGTTATGAGTTCTTTGTAACGAAATAATGGCCCTATTTCTCCATAGTAAAAAAGAGCAAAGGCTAAGAGCTGGCATTTTGAGGGGTTTCTTGAATTGAAAAAGGTTGAAAAGCACTGTTTTAGTCTGCCAGTTTTCACAGGGTGGTTCAAGGACATGCAGTCACTATTGAATCAGACTTACAACCAGCCTTTGTTTTGTTTTTTAAACTGATCCTGAGTAGTCATTTGGTAGGTTGATAATGGAGAATAAAGCATCCTGTTATTTATAATCTGCCTGTATCAAAGGGGCTGTGTTCTTTTATAATCTCAGTATATCAGAAAACACAGAAAGATCCCAAACCATTTTAAAGGCAAAATAAAATTACAAATGGAGATGAAAATGGAGGAAGCTTGTGAATGAGTGAGGGATGCTGGAAAGGGGGCTAAGTATTAGAATAAACGATAGGATGAAGGTGGTAGGTGGTACCTCTGGATGCATCTGAGCCTGTTTCTTCTGTATCTGTGGAAATGGGATTTGAGGGACTTTGAACCACTCTACCTACACCCCATGTGGTAACTGGGATGAGGGGAGAAATTTTACCATGTGTGCAGTGTGTGTGATCTCCTCCAGCTTTCCTCATGCATATACTGCAGCTTCTGGGCATTTATCACTCCTATGATGTCTCTTTCGTCCAGTATTTGGGGAAAGTCTTGCCCCTTTGTGTACATACCCACCAAGTACTGAGAGGTATGAAAATTTGGGAACAAATACACTTGATACATTTGACAAGCTTTTGTTTGTTGACATTGGAGTAGAGAGATGTGTATGAAGAATTTGGGCACAACAATTGTTTCTGGCTCTGATAAAAGCAGTGGGGCATTTTCATGTAGCTGGGAGTATCATGGTGTGCTATTTCACACCCCGTTGAAAAGACTTTTAAAGAGAAAAGTGATCTCTTCCAAGTGCCTGAATACCCACAGGTTGATTGTTTACTTTGAAATTTGGTGTGCCTCATGAAGATAAATGTAATGTTGTTAATCCAAATTTAGGGGGCATTTGAGCTAGACAGGAACTTCTCTGTAGCACTACATTTTATAGTGCTACATGTCACATGTACATTGCACCATAATGCTATGGGAGGGTCTCTGTTGCCTAGCCTCCCACAGTGCTCTGTATCATGTGCCCTCCCCTCCCCGGCCCCAAGAAGGGGAGTATAGGGGAAAAGTGCTGGTGGGGTATGAGTTGGGGGTCAGGAAGGCAGACATCTGTGTTTTGTAGTCATTGAGTCCTGGGGATCTGTACATGCTTGTGCCCCTGTAGGAGTTGGTGATAGGCTGTCATTGCGTGGGCTTTCTGACAGGTGCCTCTCCCATGAGCGGAGGAGGTAAAGAGTTGCAGGGCTGAGCAGCTCAGTTATTGTCCTCTGGCTGGAAAGCATGCCCCTGAAAGCCTGTCGAGTATTCCAGCCTGTTCACAGCAGCAATTTAAAGTGCTGTGGCAACTGTTGCTCTGTCCAGGGCTCTTACCTGTGACTTCTTTTATCAACCTTGTTGGTAGAGTTAGCATGACCCTAATCTTCATTCCTCTGTAACAAAGTACAGGATTAGTGCAGTGGTACTTGGCAGCTGCACAATTTCCTTCCCCTAGGCATAAGTTACATAATTAACTCCCACAAATAGCATTTTTTCCTGATTAAAATTAGAAATGCAGTGACCAAAAAGCATTGTTAATACAGTGTTAAGATTGCCTGATGGGGTGTTGTCTTATAAAGACATTAACCAAATGCATGTACAGATCAGTGGCCAGATATGTCCATATCTTACAGTCTGACTCTGCCTTTAAACCTGTATTGGATAAGAGCTTTGTAGACCTGTCCTAAAGTCAGACATGTGACCTGCCTTCACAAAAGGAACTTCATATCTGCTAAATCTCATGACTTCTTTTCTCTTATGCGTGCAATACTATGCAACTCAGGAGTGTGCAGTTATTTCAGTTGGAGGGCCACTTAAGTTTTGGTGAGGTGTCAAGGGCCACAAGGGTAGCCCCACCCCTTGACAGGTACCCCACCCCCTGGTCACCATCTTATGACTGGAAGTCCCACCCCCTGGCCTTTGCCACTGGAAGTCTCTCCCCTTGCCCAGGAAGTATGCCTTTTAGTAGGTGGCAGTGAGGGGGGGGTTGCTTGTTTATTGTGTGGAGGGTTGGGGGAGTGCATGGTTGATGTGAGTGTGGAGGGGTGCGAGATGTATAGTTGGGGTATATGGGACAGTGTTGGATGTGTGTGGGTATGGTGGAATGATGAGGTGCTTGGGGGAGTATGGAGGTTGAGGGGTGTGTGGCTGGGGTGTGAGGGACTCTGGGGGTGTGTGTGTGTGGTTATGATGGGGGGGTAGGGTGTGCACATGTGGGGCTTCCTCCCCGCCTGCTCTTTGACATGGCTGAGCCCAGCCCTTCTGTAGGGACGGGGAGGGGGATCAGTGTTGCCAGCTTGGTTCACAGCACACTGCAAAGGGCAGGACAGCAGCTTCTGCAGACAGGCAGCAAGAGAAGCCCCTAGGACAGGGGAGAGGGGCAGGGAGGTGAGCCTGGTGCTGCTGGCTCTCTTGGTCTGTCCCATACCTGCCTGATGGGGCTGCAGCTGAGCCTACACTGGTTCCTGCTGCTGTGTCCATCCCATGTGCCTGCCTAGTGGGGCCAAATCAAATGCATGCTGGCTTTTGCTGCTGCTCGCACCCCACCTGCCTGTCCCATGCCTGCCTGGTGGGGCTTTGTCAGCAGCCAAGCTCCCCACTCCACCCACACGCTTCCTTGCCCAGCCATTCATGAGCAGAAGTGGAGTGAGCTGCAGGCAGAGCCCACCCCACTCCTGTCAGTGCTGCAGCTTCCCCCCTCACCTGCTGTCCAGAACACTGAGGCAGGGACAGGAGGAGGAGTTGCTGGAGGCTGAGGGAGCCCCCAGCAGTTCTCTGAGCAGCTGTGGTAGTGGCAGCAACAGCCCTGCCCTGAAGCTATGCCTTCTAGCTGGGTTTGGTGACCCTGTCAGGGGAGGCTGGGAACACCGCATGTGCTGCCCCAGATGATCGTATTTTGTCCACCCTGATCTAACTCCATACTTCCCACAAATCCCCCCCCCCCCCCAGCCTCTGCTTGCTGAGGCTGAACAGGTTCAGGTCCCTCAACCTTTCCTCATAGGGCCTGTCCTTTTGCCCTCCAACCAGGTGGGTGGCCCTCCTCTGAACCCTCTCAAGGCAGGCCACATCCTTCTTAAAGTGTGGTGCCCAGAACTAGATGCAGTACTCCAGTTGAGGCCGGACCAGTGTCACGTAGAGGAGTATCACCTCTCTGGACCGGCTTGAGATGCATCTTTGGATGCAGGTGCGGTTGGCTTTGCTGGCTGCGGTCTGGCATTGGCAGCTCATGCTCATCTTTGAGTCAGTAATGACTCCAAGATCCCTTTCCACCTCTGTGCTCACAAGGGGGATCTCCCCAGCTTGTATGTATGCTGTGGATTCCTTTTCCCAAGGTGCAGCACCCTGCATTTATCTACATTGAACCCCATCCCATTACCATCCACCCACTTCTGTAGTCTGTCCAAGTCTAATTGCAACCTCTCTTTCTCTTCAAGCGTGCCTACCTCTCCCCACATCTTGGTGTCGTCGGCAAACTTGGACAACATGTTTTCCAGCCCCTTGTCCAAGTCGTTGATGAAGATGTTGAACAGTGTAGGCTCCAGGACTGAGCACTGGGGGACCCCACTGTTCACATCCCGCCGGGTCGAGTACAACCCATCCACCACCACTCTTTGGGTGTGCCCCATCAGCCAATTTTTGACCCATCTAACTGTGTAGGCATCACTGCCACAGTTGCTCAGTTTATTGATGAGAATGGGGTGAGAGACAGTGTCAAAGGCCTTCTTAAAGTCCAGAAAGACCATGTCTACGGTGACACCATCAACCAGGGATTTAGTTACCGGGTCACAAAAGGCCATCAGGTTGGTCTGGCAGGACCTGCTTTTGATGAACCTATGTTGATTTCCCCTGGGCATGATCTCCCCTGCAGGCCCCTCACAGATGTGCTCCTTAATGATTTTGTCAAAGATTTTCCCCAAGACCGATGTGACCCTTTTGAGCCTATAGTTTCCCGGGTCCTTCTTTCTCCTGTTCTTATAGATAGGGACCACATTAGCTAGTTTCCAATCTCTGAGCATCTGGCCTGTGGACCACGATCGCTGTGTTAAGCTACTTTATCTCACAAGTCACTGCTGTAATTGCACAGGCAAGAATACCCTAACCCTGCAGTTGCCTGCTGACACAATATACAGAAGACAGTTAAAGCACAGGAAATGGATTTAAGGTTTGAGCTATTTCTTTTGAGGAGATGGGATTCAAAGAAACGGGGTCTGTTAGACTGCTCCAATGAAACTGTAACAGGGTGGCCTTCTCATCACGTCTTCACCAGCTGCACTGCTCCTGGGGTAACCGACTGCTTTGCTCACCTGCCACACCTTGATGGAAAAATGAGTTGTTACAAAAGTGGGAGGCTACCCATTACTCACCCTGCTGACAAGGGCCTATTACCTGCTCCAACCTGCTCTCCATGGGTCCCATGCCTTGCAGATGTTTCTCTAGTATTACTTCTCTGGCCTATGGCCAGAGCAAACTGGGCACACAGTTATAGCTCTTTCTACAGCCCCAGAGGGCCACTTGCACACTACCCCTCTCTCACCAGGGTCCTGCTCACTCTGCTGGCTCTCATCCAGCCTCTTTCATACTGCCCTCTCTCAGGGACCACACTCATGCTGCCTGGCCTCACATGGCTTCAGGCTTAGCTCTCCTTGCGTCAGTCAGCCCTGGTGCAGTCTTTTGGATATCTCCTGCTAGCCTAACCTGATCATTGACTGAGCGATTGTACGACTGTAGGCCTGTTTTGTTCCATGCCCCTCACTGGGCCACTATAACCCCATTGGGCCTCCTCACTCACCCTCACACAGGGTCCCTCCTCCAGCCTGAGCTCTGCCTCAGGGCTCCTGAACTGAGCCCTGGGCTCCCCCTGCTCTCTAGAACGCCACCAGGGAAGTGGGGCTGGGGTTATTAAGGTGCCCTGACCTGCCTTTCACCTGGGAGGTAACTCGCCTGGCATTTCCTGGCAGCTCCCATTCCACTAGGAGCCCCACCAGACCATCCTTCCCTAACGGGTGCAGTTTTACATCTTATCCAGGACAAGGAGTCACCTCCTCCCCATAGCCCCTGCCAATGGCAACACGTAGGGGGTGCACATGCACCCCCAGAGAGTGCCAGAGCACACCCTGACAAGCCGTGTTTGCCGCTTAAGCAGTGGGCGGGGGGGCAGGAGGGGTGCCGGTGCCCACCCTGTGAGCACTGGCTGGGGATGGCAATGGGATCAGCTGTGAGGGGACCCTCCCTAGTCAGTGCGATTGGCCATGGGGAGGTATGTACTCCTCCCCCCCGCACCAGGTAAGGAGGCACTGGTTGTCTCCTTCCTTCCTGCAAACTGCAGCCTAGTTTATATCCCTGGGCCAGAATGGCTACCCTCATCAGGCACCTGTTTGCTGCTCTTAAAGTGGCAGGCACCAAAGGTGCCCAGCCACAGAAACTATTTATTGTTCAGCCTGGGGGCGGGCAATTATTTTGGGTGGAGGGCTGCTTACTGAGTTTTGACAAGCCATCAAGGACTGCATGACAGGCAGCCAGGGGCAGATTAATATTAATTTTCTAATTTTTTTTATGGGCTCTGTAGGCCAAATGAAATGGCCTGGTGGGCCACATCTGGCCCGTGGGTCGCATTTCGCCCACCCCTGGTTCAGCTGCAAGTTGCATTCAGCAAGTTGCACACAGGAATTCAGCTCAAGTTGCATACAGATAATTCCTATTGGCCAGTTCCACCTTAGGGAAGGGGAAACAATTTAATATCATAATGAGTATGTATTTTAACTCTTCTTGACTTCTCAGAAATGTGTGCATTTTTTCCCCTTTTCCTTCCCACAGCACACTTAGAGAAGAACATGAGTTACCACTGGGCAGCCACAATTCTATTAATCTTTGGGTCACTGAATTAATAAAGTAATCCTTTATGGTAGTGATATATGGTATGCGGTGTGTCTCTTTATGCAGAACATGAGGATCTGAATTTGTAGCCCTTTGATATTCTTCTCCATTTTAAACTACAGGTGACCCTCACTATTCTTGCGGGGGGGATACGTTCTCGTATCCCCTGTGAATGGCGAAATCCACAAATAAGGCACTGCATTCGTGAACACAGCGCCCCCGGCAGCTGGGAGCTGGGGGGATGGGTGCGGTGGCTCCAGCAGGAGCATGACAGCGGCAAGCGCATAGTATCTAAGCAGCTCCTGTAAGCATATAAAGTGTATTTAAAGTGCGGGTTCGGCATTCATGAATATTTGAAAATACAAATGCCAAACCTGCAAATAGCAAGGGTTTCCTGTATAACATTTTTTTTTAATTCACAGGTGAATGTGCGAAATGGAACGACTCTCCATGATTGTCTTATGAAGGCCCTCAAAGTAAGAGGCTTGCAGTCAGAATGCTGTGCAGTTTTTCGACTTTTTAATGAACAAAAAGGGTAAGACTCATGACTTGGAATATTTTAAATTTAGCTAGGATCGTTTAAATCCTAAGCAGTAGGGGTTCACTGATAAAGATTTTTTGAGGGTCATTTTTTTTGGGCTAATTATTAACGAGTCATATCGGCCAATACGATCTGATTCCCGATATGCAAGCCTGGCAGATTTGGAGAGCAGCATCTGGCTGGTAATTCTGTTGTGGGGGGCAAGGGGAATGGGGTGGGGTGCTGATCAAGGGCCCCACAGTAAGGGAGGGAGTGGGGCAGGCACTGCCCAGTTGGGGAAAAGTGAGTGTGGGAAGGAGCCACTCTGGGGGTGGGGAGGGCATTAGGGTTGACAGGTGCCTCACCTCCTGGTTGCCATCTTGGGACTTTTGCCACCAGGAGTCCCTCCCCTTGCCCTTGGAAGTGTGCCTTTGGAGAACAGGGTTTGCCATCTTAGAATGGGGGGAAAAATAAATTATAATAAAAGTCAAACACCCATAATAATGTATTTTTAATTTAATTAAAAATGTATATTTTTGTCCTGACTTGTCTGTTTGTGCTGTATATATAGAAATGATTGCATAATAGCTCAAAATGCAGTCTTACTCCTGTGTAGTGTGTGGGGTATCAGGGAGGTGTGAGTGGATATGGGGGGTGTATGTGTGTGTGATATTTGTGAGGTGTGATTTTGTGAGGGGGGGTGTGTGGTTGTGGGGCTTGCAGGAAGGGTTTGAGGGTATGTGGGGTGTGCATGGGAGACCCTTGCACGCAGCCCTCCTGAGCTGGTCAGCACCTACCCCCACCCCGCAACAGCCCAGATCTCAAGCACCCAGCGACGCCTTCCCACTACCGTCAGCAGCATGCAGCCCTAATGAACCCCGTACCTGCTTTGCACTGCCCATCCATGGTGTATCCTACCACCCTTGGGCATGCAGCGGTAGTGGCAGGGACCAGTGCATGCAGCCGCAGCCCTGCATGCCCCGTGCTGGTTCCAAGCTCACCCTTCCTGCCTGCCACTTCTGCACCACGTGGCTCCCAGCTGCATGGCTGGACTGTAGGACTCAGCAAGAGCTGGCCTAGTAGCCCTGGGAACTGGGGCAATTGCCCATGGTTTTTCTGTGCCTCCCTGCTCCCCCCCCCTTCTTATCTGAATTTCCTGCTCTGGTGCTGAACAGCCCCATGGTCCAAGGTCAGAAGCTTTCGTTAGGCAGGGGCTTCCGGGTGGGCCTTGCTGTTGCAAGATCCTGCCATGGCTTCCCCTGCGTCCTACTGTCCCTGACTCCTGTCATCTTTGACTGGTAGCCAGGGGCAGATAAATATTTATTTTCTAAATTTTTATGGGCCCTGCAAGCTGGATAGAATGGCTTGGTAGGCCGTATTTGGCCTGTGGGACATATTTTGCCATCCCCTGGTTTAGAAACAATAATCTAAACCACTTAAGTTGATCTGATCTTGTGGCAGAATTGATAGTTTGAACTCTGTAAAAATAGCTGAAATAGGACTTACTCTAAAAATTTAGTTGTATTTTGTTTTCCTGTTATGGGGCATGTGCACTATTTGTGTTTTTGAACATGCCAGTTTTTTCTCAGTTCTCCTAAGTATGTGTTTTCTTTTTTAGTAAAAAAGCACGTTTGGATTGGAGTACAGATGCTGCTAGTTTGATTGGAGAGGAACTGCAAGTAGATTTCCTTGATCATGTTCCACTCACAACACATAACTTCGTAAGTGTATTTTTCTTTCTTATTTTTTTGTTTATGCTTTCAGTTGAAGCAGATGTTCCATCTTAGGTCATAAGTATAATTGGCTCTCTAAGCACAAGGAGAAGCTTTAGATCGTGATGCTACAGTGCATCTGTTCCAATAAAATACAGTAATTAAGGCAGTAATTGTTAACAGGCTTTAGCCCCTACAAGTCAGTGTAGCTTATCAAGAACATGTAGCAATGCCCTACTTAATTTAGTTGCAATAATAACAAAAAAAGATAAGCACTGTCAGATCTTAAGATGGGGCTCAACGTAGACAAATGCAAGGTGCTACACCTTGGGAGAATGAATCCACAGCATACATACAGGCTGGGGAGTTTCCTTGAAAGCACAGAGGCAGAAAGCAATCTTGGAGTCATTATTGACTCCAAGATGAATGTGAGCCACCAATGCCAGACTGCAGCCAGCAAGGCCAGCCATACCTTGTCATGTATCCAAAGGTGCATCTCAGGCTGGTCCAGAGAGGTGATACTCCCCCTCTATCCAGTACTAGGTGCCACACTTCAAAAGGGATGTGGCCAGCCTGGAGAGGGTTCAGAGGAGGGCCACCCACTTGGTGAGAGGGCAGCAGGACAGGCTCTACAAGGAGAGACT
>JAGPOW010003182.1:29549304-29591608 GCA_030014935.1 Caiman crocodilus
ATAGGCCAGTCAGTCTCACCTCCATCCTAGGCAAAGTCTTTGAAAAAATTATCAAGGCTCACATTTGTGAGAGCCCGGCAGGAAAAATTATGCTGAGGGAAAACCAGCATGGGTTCGTGGCAAGTAGATCATGCCTGACTAATTTAGTCTCTTTCTATGACCAGGTTACAAAACACATGGATGCAGGAGTAGGGGTTGATGTTGTTTACTTTAGACTTCAGGAAGGCCTTCGATGCGGTATCCCACACCATACCAGTGAACAAGTTAAGAAGCTGTGACATGGATGACTACACAGTCCAGTGGGTGGCGAATTTGCTACAGGGTCATATTCAAATAATATTCAGAGAGTTGTAGTGGATGGGTCAGTATTGACCTGGAAGGGTGTGGACAGTGGGGTCCCACAGGGCTCAGTCCTTGGACCGATACTTTTCAATGTTTTCATTGGCGACTTGGACGAGGGAGTGAAGTGTACTCTGTCCAAGTTTGTGGATGGCACAAAACTGTGGGGAGAAATGGACATGCCAGAGGGCAGGGAACAACTACACCAGCAGCCCTGGACAAGTTGGACATATGGGCAGAAAACAACAGAATGCAATTCAACAAGGAGAAATGCAAAGTGCTGCATCTAGGGAGGAAAAATGTCCAGCATACCTACTGCCTTTGGTGGCATGGAAGTGGAAAGGGATCTTGGAGTCCTAGTGGACTCCAAGATGAACGTGAGTCCGCAGTGTGACGAAGTCATCAGAAAAGCTAATGGCACTTTATCATGCATCAGCAGATGCATGACAAACAGAACCAAGAAGATGATACTTCCCCTCTATCGAGCGCTCGTCAGACTTCAGTTGGAATACTGCATGCAATTTTGGGCACCGCTCTTAAAGAGGGATGTGGATAACCTGGAGAGGGTCCAGAGAAGGGCCACACATATGGTTAAGGGCTTGCAGACCAAGCCCTATGAGGAGAGACTAGGGCACCTGTAGACCTCTTCAGCCTTTTAAGAGAAGGTTGAGAGGTGACCTTGTGGCTGCCTATAAGTTCATCAGGAGAGCACAGAAGGGAATTGGTGAGGCTTTATTCACCAAGGCGCCCCCCAGGGTTACAAGAAATAATGGTCATAAGATAGCAGAGAGCAGGTTTAGACTAGACTTTAGGAAGCACTTCTTCACAGTTAGAGTAGCTGAGGTCTGGAATGGGCTCCCAAGAGAGGTGGTGCTCTCCCCTACCCTGGAGGTCTTCAAGAGGAGGTTAGATAAGCACCTAGCTGGGGTCATCTAAACCCAGCACTCTTTCCTGCCTGTGCAGGGGGTTGGACTCGATCTATTGAGGTCCCTTCCAACCCTAACATCTATGACTATCTTTGCAGTTTGATGGACTGCCTGAGCAGTGAAATAGGTTAATTAGTCTGTGAAAACATACGTCTTGCCCTGGTGAAATTAGCCTGCAGTGTCTACCCCAGGTTATTTTGTATTATCAGCAAAATAGGTTTCTGGAGAACATTAGATTTTCATTGTAGACTGATATTCTGGGATACATAAATGAAAACATTCATTTATTTCAATTCTCTGTCCTACCCTTCCCAGCAAAGGCTCTGGGCAGCTTATAGTAATAGAAATAGAACGATTAACAGGGCAGATAGCTTTATTTTGTTATTGTGTTTTATTTATGCTGAGATCTGACTAGATGACTTATTGGCCTAGCTTTGTTTGCTAAATATCAAGTCAAACAGAAAGGTCTTGCAATACTTTTGAAAAGATGTCCAGGCTTGGACTCCTGGCAAGCCTTAAGAGATCTGGAGTTTGGGGCTATGGAATAATTTGCGTGTGTTTTTACAAAGCAAAGCAGACTTGGCATAGTGATGGTACTTGTAGGAAGTTGTTCTCAGCTGACCTTGGGAGATATTGCAGTGGGGCCTAAGATGGGTTCACTTCCTAGCTATAAAGTCATGTCGGTTCACTGAACATGGAAGGGTGCAGAAGTTCCTTTTATAAATAAACTATTTAAATTAAAGAAACACTCAGATTAGAGGTGCACCGATACATCGGTCTGATTTTTGGATCGGCACTGATGCAAAGAAAATTTTCTGTATTGGAAATCAGCCTGATGTGGCCAATTAATTTGTCTAATAAATGGCCATGCACGTGCACTGCATGTAGGCAATGAGAAGTAGAGCTGGCAGCATGGAGTGCTGTGTGCAGCTGGTAAGTCTGGTGTGGAAGGGGAGGTGGGAGGGGGAAGGAGCGTGGAAGGGGCCTTGGCCTCCGTGGTAAGGGAGGATGTGGGGTTTGCAGCTGGGGCTAGAGTAGGGGCTGCCTAGCCAGGGCAGGATGAAGATGTGGCTCATTGGGGAGTACAGGAAGAGGGGTGAAAGACAGTTTCTGCTTCTGTGTGTGGCTCATCTGGTGCTTGTCTGGCAGCTCCTGCCACTCATCTGGGAGGGCTTGGGGGCTGGATCTGTCCGGGGTGGGGTGGTTTGGGGCCAGGCTCTTCCTGGCCAGTCAGAACCAGGGGCACTGGCCCCCCATGCCCTCCTGGATGAGCGGTGGAAGCTTCCATCCCGTGCCTGCCCCGGCCCCAGCTCCAGCTTGCAGCTGCAGCCCTCCCTGCACCAAGCAGATCCAGGGGGCACATGCTTCCCATCTCCTTGCCAGTGACTCGCTTGCAGCTCTGTCCTGCACCGCTCCCTGCCTTGACTGGTCAGAGCCTGTTCCAGCCCCATTCCCTCTCTCACCACAGGGGTCCCAAGGTGAAAAGCTGCATATCATAAATTGGATTGGTATTGATTGATATGCCTCCTTAAAAATTGGCTATTGGTATTGTCCCCAGAAATCTGTCTTAGTGCACTCCTAACTCAGATTCAAAATACAATTGGTAATATGGGGCTTTGGAAAATTTTATTCAGGGTCAGTAGTAGAAAAACAGCATCAGTGTAGCTAAATCTAGTTACTCATGGAAACCCTTATGCAGATATTCTGAAACCTATTTAATTTAATTTAATTTAAGTTAAATTTAAGGGTGGCATCTGTGGAAATTAACTTAATCATGTAGATATACATTAGAAAATGTATAATATAGTCCTAAGAGTATGGAATAAATTATATAAGGTTTGTTGCCAAGTTGGTTTAATAGAACACCCCCAATAACTTTGTACTAATATTTTGCTAGGAAAATGTAATGTCTAATGTGTTTTTAAAAAATTGTATCTAAAGTTTAATTTAGAAGTGGTACCTGATATCTTTTTACAGCTGATGATTTTAGAATTTTTAGTGAGAGAGCGCATGCTTGAAAAAAAAAACCACACTTTTTTTCAAGACAGGGTAATAAGCTTGAAGTTGAAACAGAAAACAAATTATTTAAATAAGAATGGGTAGACTGTATGATATAACGCAAAAAGACCCCCTCCAATTGAAACTTCCAAAAGCATTCTTTTTGTTTATATTTCAGGTTGTTCCCAAATTCAAATGTCAGTGACAGTGGTGTTCCTACATTACCTTCGTTGACAATGCGGCGGATGCGGGAGTCCGTTTCCCGATTACCTGTTAGGTAAGTAGGTATTTCCTATGACTTGTTTTGAGAAATAATACAGATTTAAGGGAAAAAACCTGGAATGATCAAGTAATAAACGGTAATTAACAGTATGCAGTAAATATAACCATAGTTTTTAAAGGAGAACTATTAAAGGAGAACTATTAAAGGAGTTTTTAAAGGAGAACTGTTTGTGTGTAAGTAGCTAATCAAGTGCAAATTAGCCACCTTTTTGATTTTTCTTAACTTCAAGAGAAGTTTTGGGTTGGTATTTGAAACTGAACTCATAATCTTGCAGTTTTCATAGTTTCATAGTTGGTAGGGTCAGAAGGGACTTGAGCAGATCATCAAGTCCAACCCTCTTCGAGAAAAAAGTTCTGGGGTCAAATGACCCCAGCAAGGTGTTCGTCTAACCTCCTCAAAAAGACCCCCAGGGTAGGAGCCAGCACCACTTCACTTGGAAGTTGGTTCCAGGTCCTACCTGCCTTGACAGTGAAAGTAGTGCCTCCTGATGTCTAGTCTGAATCAACCCTCTGCCAGCTTGTGACCGTTATTTCTAGTTACTCCTGGTAGTGCTCAGGGGAACAGGGACTCCCCCAGTGACTGCTGGTCCCCTCTGACTAGTTTGTAACAGGCCACTAGTTCCCCCCTCAGCCTTCTCTTGTGGAGGCTGAACAGGTTCAGGTCCCTTAGCCTATCCTCGTAGGGTCTTCCCTGCTGCCCCCTGATCATGAGAAGGTGGCCCTTCTCTGGACCCTCTCCAAGTTGTCTGCGTCCCTTCTGAAGTGCAGTTCATAGAACTGGACACAGTACTCTAACTGCGGCCTGACGAGTGCCGCATAGAGGGGGAGGATCACCTCCTTATACCTGCTTGAGATGCATCTGTGGATGCATGACATGCATTTTAATTTGGTTTTTTTGGTGAATTCTGTGTTTTCCTGTTTGAGAAGAAAGGGGAAGGGGAAATTAATAAAAAATAATATGGATTTGAGATTTCTTCAAATATTGTCCTATTTGACTTGCAGCCTGTTATGTAGTAAACGTATGAGGATGTATGATATTTGTTATTACAGGACTCTCATATGTTTTTATTTTTTAAACTGTTAGCACTATTCTTTTGTCACTATTACTTGCTCTTACTGTGAAGCCTATGCTGAAGGATTCAAGGTTGGAATAAAGGAAGCAAAGTATAAAATTATTATTAAAAAAATGTTGTTGCTTCTGAAATAATAATAAATTCTGAAGCCTATAATGGATGAATGAAGGGATAGGTTCTTAACCAGTTGGTCTTTCTTATTGTGTAGAGGCTAGACTAGGCCAGGCCAGGACAAAGTGTATATTTCTCTGTCTTCTCAAGAGTGGCATGGGGTACAAAGAAGCTGCTTTGCATATGATCTGGAGAGCTGTAGCAGGAATTACCATATTTTCATGTGTATATTCCACTTCCCATATGTTTCACACCCTTTTAAAAGTAGTATTTCTGGGAAATTGGTATTAGGAAAGCCCTCATCCTCAGATTACCTACCCAACATTTTATCATGCTCACTAATAAAATAAGTATAATTGAATGCAGTGTTTTTCATTGACAATGTTTTTTTTAAAACTGATTCATGCTATGCCAAATTACTGTAGCAATTTGGGCAAGCTTCCTGAAAACAAGACCAACTCTGAAATTTTTCTTTGCCATTTGGATTTGAGCACAAATAGACTGCAGCACAAAACAGCTTTGTGGATTTATTTAAATCTTCCTGGCTACTTATACCAGGTTTTTTGGTTCAATTTATCATTAATTAATTGTTAAATCGTCCTCTTTTATTAATAGACTTTTGAACTTCATTTTTTCTTTGCCAGTGGAACAGTTGCTGATGCAAGTTTGTATAATTATACATGGGTAATGACTTGTGCCTCATAAATTTATTGCACCAGCTTGGGCCACCTTCAGTGTCATTAATTTGCATTTCTTGGGCCCTCATCTGTTGGTACTTCTCTGGTTTGTTTCTACCAACACCCATCTTTCCAGGTTATCTTCAGTAGAGGCCATTTAATGGGGGCAGGGGTGGGGTGGGAGTGAGGGGCACTGGCATGGCTAGGGGACTGTTTTCTACTTAAAATATTTACTGGCTTGGGACTGGCCGTTGCTGCTTACAAATGGGTCCTGGTACAAAAAAGGTTGAGAACTAATTGACTCCAGTATGGCTAGTCATGTGATTTAAGACTAATAGGATTTTGTGTCATTAACCATGATTGGTAATTCTTTGTCAGGTATAATTTACTGCCATGTATTAAAATAATTGTATTCCTGTTTAATATTTCATAGAACTGTATGAGTAGAACTATACTGAGTTCTGTTCAGATAGTCTTGGGTTTCACTGTTTCCTTGAGAGCTGTTGCATTGTTGCATCAACTTGTTCACAAATTTAAATAATGGAGATGTCTTTAAACCCCATGAACTAACTTGCTCAGCTGAGTGAATCTTGCTTAAAAATCTAACAAATAGCATAGATTCTGGTGGATGTGCTAGGCAGGTATGTCAGCTGTCCAAATGTTGCTTAAAACCCTTTAATTTAGTTCCTGAACTATGCTGGGCAAGATCCAGCTAAATAGTTTAGTTATCAAATAGTATTAACCCTTCCTCTAACAGAGGACTCTGTGCATTTTAGTATATCTTTACTGAAAACTAAAATTCACAACTAATGTTAGTGGAAAACATGAACTATGACTTAACTGTCTTTTCTACTCTATAGTTCTCAGCACAGATATTCTACACCTCATGCCTTTACATTCAATGCATCAAATCCTTCATCTGAGGGCTCCCTTTCCCAAAGGCAGAGATCTACATCCACCCCAAATGTTCACATGGTCAGCACTACTGTGCCAGTAGACAGCAGGATAATTGAGGTAATACTCTGAATAAGAAATAGTATGTACTTGACTAAAAGAACTAGATGTATGACTAATAGTAATTTTTTTTCTTCCCCCTGCTTAATATCTTCTATTTGGTTGATAAATGATTAAATGTCTGGGTGACTAGTGTCTGCTTTGAGGCTTGAGCATCTTGTCTTTAATACAGCCTCTATCTGTAGCTTGAAGAATTACACAATTATGCTCTTGTGTAATTTTGTGCATAAGATGTATGACTTGCATAATTGCATAATTTTGCATAATTTAACCCAGGTGGGCTCTGTGCCTCCACCTCTGCGGGGCGCCTGGCCCCCTGGCTGTGGGAGTCCCATGTGGAGGCACTGAGCGAAGTGGTGTGTGACTAGACAGCTGGTGAGTGGGAAGGGGGGAGCTCCTGCCTGCAGGAGGTCAGTGTGGGGTTTGTGGGTATGTATGGGCCCTCCTGCCACATATCTATGTCCTCCCTGTCCATGGTGCACAGCCCAGGCTGTTGGCAGCAGCAGGAGGCAGTGGGCCCTCAGGGGAGCTTGTGGTGGCAAGGAGAGTGGCTCCAGTTGGGTCCTAGGGGCTGCACATGGCAGCATGGAGCCTGCCCAGCCCAGCCTGCTGATATGTTCCTTTGAACCAAACTGGGCTGGCTTTGTGCCAGCACATGGGGCTTGCAACACTGCATGTGGGATCCACACGCTACCAGGCCATAGACTGGCACTGGAGAGAGAGAGTGACTTCCATGACTTTATATGTGCTGGAAGCTCCATGTGGCCGCATGAAGCCTACCAACTGGTCTGATGGTGTGTGGCTTCTGCCTGCAGTGCTGTGAGCCCCACATGCTGGCACAGAGCCAGCCTGGTCTGGTCTAAAGTTGCATGCCAGTGGGTCAGGCTGGCTTCATGCTGCTACATGCACCTGCAGCTCAGCAAGAGCTGCACGCTTCTGTGGGGGTTCTGCCTACCACAGCCATAAGCACCTGAGGGCCTTCTGCTGCTGCCATGCCATGCTGCTTTGCACCATGGGGTTGGGGCAGTGGATGTATGTCTGGAGGGCAACACACTGACCCAGAAACTCCACACTTGCCTAGGTAGGTTTTGTATATCCAAATTGGGTAGCATATTATAAAGCCTTAGAGGATACAGTGCCGTCTTTATCACCATTGTGCGAACAAAAGAAGTACCTCTTAAATAGCCAATTAACATTTTACTAAAAAATCACTGGAAGATGTTTAACACTTTTTTGGTATTAAATGGGAAAAACAGCTTGATAAAGAAGCATAGGCATTAAATATTCTTACTGTAGGCTAAAATTACCCTTGATAGAGAAGGAAATGTAACCTGCACATAGTTAGCATATCAAGCTACTTTTTCTTTCAGGTTTCTGACATTTCCTGTTCTTCTTTCCCAACAGCTGAAATTTTAACTACTATCTTTATTCTTTTCTCTTATTTCATATTGCTTTGGAATAGAATAATACCCTGAATGATTCTCCCAGTTCCTGGTGCAGGCGATTTTGTTTGAGGGGAAGAGTAGGTATTTTTCCTGATAATTTGCTTTCTTGTAATTAACAGGATTGTTTAAACAGTAAGTTGTTGTAACTCCTAAGTGAATCTATTAATCTAACGTTTTAATAAAAATAATGGTATGGCATGTTTGTTTTCTGAGCTGTTCTAAATTCTGAATACAGCTGTTGAAGGTCATAGCTAGTTTAGATAGTCTGTCTTGTGGATTATTTTGATAATTCTGTTAAACAGCATGAAGTTTTGTTCATGGTGTAAACCTGATCAGTAAGTTCATTAGAGATGCATTTGGTCCCCTTTCATTTAAAATCTGTTTCAAATGTTTTTGGAATACTGCATGGCCTTTTTGTGGCTTGTTTTGGTGAATTATAGCATGGCTACTCATAGCATAGCCATACAGAAAACCAAATTAAATGGTATATAGTGCTTATTTCTGCTTCACGTAAAGATAGGGGCAGGGTACAGCATCGGGTTGTATGTTAATAATAAAATTGAGGTACGTTGTTTTTGCTGTCAAGACTTGCATGCAGAACGATATACTGTTTTTTTCCTTCAAACACAGCAACAATTTTTAACTGAAATAAGTAATTTATTTTATGAGGAATCCAGGAGGAACATAAATGCATGTGTGTGATACTATAAATTCTTTTAAAATAGATTTTTTGAATATGGTGTGTTACAACTTGTTAGCTGCCAAAGAGTGCAATTTTCAGGCAATGTCAAAATCAATTACTGTTTTATTGTGTATTCTTATAAAACATTTCTAAATGCTACTAAAGGATTTCTAAGATTTCTTCCCTCTCCCCTCCTTCTTGAACAGTATAATGTAATTTGCACAAATGCTTCAGAATCAGATTTATGTGCATTTTAACTAGCTAGGAATAAAGAAGCATAGCAGGGATATGTTTTGATTCAAAGCACAGATGGTAGGTCAAACTGTAGCTTGCTAGTCCATACCTTTTAAATAAATCTTTATAGATGGTGAAGCAGTCAGTTTTACAAGATCTTAATCCAGTTAGAATGGCTGATTCAAGAACCATCACATGGTGTTTCTGTAGACTATTCTGTCCTGCTATAATTTAAATTATTTTCTGCTGTTAGTTGGCTGGAAGTTTTGAATTTATTCCTATTAACTCTTTCAGTATTTGATATTTTTGAAATGCATGTTCTTGTTTTCTGCTGTACTTACTTTTTTGAGAACAATGTTTTAACAGTTGGAACATATTTTAAAATTCTTCTGTCGAGCTGAGCTGACCTTGTGCATGACTGGAGAATTAAATTTTGTGAAGTATGTGTGGCAGGAGGAGAAGTAGGTTATAGTGCAGTAGAGCTGATATGGTGGAACACTTTCACATATTTGAAGGGGGTAGTATTTTAGTCAGGATAAATCTTATGAGAACTGTTGCTTTTGTATTGGAGTATAGATCTCAACATTTTGTAGGTTCAAATGTTACAGGTAGGTATACTTTGGAAATTTCTGCTTATTTGGAAAGTCTTCTGTAAGGTCTAATGGCATTTCCTTTTCTACATAGAAGAAATTTCTCTCAATTCATTGCAATCTGCCAAAATAGCAAATGGTTTTCTAAATATACCCACAGTAGGCAAAACACTGATAGGAGTTGTACGCAAATCTGAAATGCCAGAGTACGTCTGAGTTTATCAAATGGTGCTGCTTTTGATAAGAAGATGTATAGTTGTAGTTTATCCTTCTCAAGTCAGTTCTGTAAAATTGACTGGGCAACCTTAGGATGGGAGTCTCCTTGGAGAAGGGGTGAACTACGTGTTTTTAACAAATAACAATAGGATATCTGTAATGTTCTTTCAGAACTTTTGAGCATCTTTGTGGACCAAATAACTTAAAGATACATTATTTTGGATTTATCATAATTTATTGGGGAAGTCATTTGATAAAATATCCTTGGAATGTGGGGGGACCAAACTTGAAATTGTCAAAACCTATAGATATTTGAGTGTCTTCTTCACAGCTTCTCCATCATGGAAACAACATCATATTCAGTCAGTTAAAACTAAGGCAGCCCATTGGCTGTGGCTATAAAGAAATTTTATGTAACCACAGCTGGACGATCAGTCCAAGCTCCTATATCAGCATACTAAACCAAAGTTACCACTCAGATTGTATATGGTGCTGAAGTATAGGTTTATGCTGGTAGTAATGATGTAGACATACCTCAGAAAAAGTTTCTTAGGGCTCTTCTGGCTCTTCCTCCCTCAACTTCTGTATCTTTTCTGAGATTAGAGATGGGAATGGATTTTATTTTAACTAATATTATTATTTGAATGGTGGGATTTTGGTTTAAAATCCTGCCCCATTTACCATTTTGCCAGCTTAAATTATGCTACATAGAATATATTAATAATCCCCCCCTCCAATCACCCTGGTTAGCTTTTCTTTTCTGCACTTTTGCACTATCTCAAAGATAATGAAAGATCTTTCTCCCCCATTGAAAAGGTTTGGGTTTTCCAGAGGATGAGAGTTACTTTGCCAAGGCAGAATGATTTTGTGGTGGCTAGGGCTACTCACATTTCCCCTTTTGTATACTCTTTGGAAATTAGGTTGGGGTGGGAGAGAAGTATTTACAGTTGGATCTCAATAATAAATGGTGATCCTCTTTGACTAGGCTCAGGACCGAACAGATGCCCACAGCTGTTCTGGCTGGATGTAGATTTTCCATTTCAAGGGCTAAAAGATATTGCCCAGTCTGTCTAGGAACTGTGGAAGATACTATCCACTATGTATTAGAATGTTCTTTATATAATTATAAACATATATATTGCTGTACTTGCAGAACTTGATACATTTCTCAGATAGAGAGAAATTAATCTGGATTCTTCAGCAAACCAATCTAAATGTGGTAAAACATCTCGCAATTTTTGCTTACAAGGCTGAGGTGATTAGAGTTGAATATCCTTTATTACTGATTTGAGTGATACATTTTAACATTAGATTTGATTTTGTTGTCTCAATTGTGGATCTGTGTACAACAATATTATAGACTTATGTCCTGATTTTCTACTATGTTTATATTAATAATGTTTTTATGTCGGTGGGATCTGTTTTTAGTATAATGTTTGTAGTTCGGTTACTTCATTCAAACTTATTTATATTATGTTGTATGTGTGTTTTATATTATGTTGGGGAGCATGGATTTAGCTATAACCCTTAATAAATAATTACATTAATTACATTATTAGTGTTCTTTTGAAATATAACTGATCATTCATTTGCTGGGCCTGAATTGGCACCAGCTCCATTCCCTGCTGGTGTTCTTCATGCTCCAGTTTACTTTCCTTTCCCCATGCTCTGAAATGTTTACTTTTCTTTTTGTTTTAATTTTCTCTACATGTAGGATGCAGTTCGGAATCACAGTGAATCAGGTAAGCTTTCAGAATATAAAAGAATTGCAATCTTAGTAACTTTTTTTCCCTTGTTTATAATTTTCCTGTTTTCCTTTATGTTAAGCGTCACCCTCAGCTCTGGCAGGGAGCCCCAACAATATGAGTCCAACTGGGTGGTCTCAGCCCAAAACTCCAGTCCCAGTCCAAAGAGAGAGAGCCGCTGGATCCAATACACAAGAAAAGAACAAAATTGTAAGTAGTACAATGTATGTTTTCAAATTAAATGGAATGGGAGCAAAAAGAGAATGAATTTCTTGGACAAATTTTCTCCTTTATCAAGGATAGAAAAGCTGCTTATAAACTATTGGGAATTTGTTCACTTCTGTACTCATTAAATAATTTGCAGTAACTTAATTTAAGAGCTACTGTTAGCTACTTATATATTGGAACAGCATACCAACAGACTGTGTGTATAACATGAATTTCAGATTCTGTGTTAAAGCTTTTTTGTGAAAATTTAAGGAAATATTTTTGTTTTTCTGTGTGGCCTTTTTTTAAGTTACTAGTTTTTTTTAAAAGATTGTTCTCATTTATATCTTCATTTGAAACTTGCTATTATGGCTTTTTATTGAAAGCTGATCTTGATTTCTGTTTCACTACAGTAGCAAAATTTAATTTTTCATGTAGGTTAAATTTAAAAATCCAAGTATCCTTTCTCAATCATGGCCTACCTGTTTAGGTTACAAATTGTGGCATTTGTTGTGCTGTCTACATTTCTTTTTCTAAAATAAATCAATGTGATGCTAAGTAATTGCAGGAATGACGTCAATTTGATGTTGCATTTTCTTCTGTATAATTTATTCTGATGTTACCTGCAATTACTGCAATAGTAAGAGATCAGAGAGAATACTTTTCAGGAATCTCATGGTCAGTTTCACTGTTTTCATTGTGATTAGTAGCATAACTCTGGGGGCAAGTGAGGCACTAGCCCCCAGGAGTTGATTGAGGGAACTGCAGAATCATTCCCCAGAAACTTCTACAGGAGGTATAGCCTGTGCCCAGTGGCTTATCTTGCGGTGGGGGTAGAGGTAGAGGCATTTAACGTAAAGAGCCAATTTCAGTTATTCTGAATAAGGAGGAAAAATCATTCTGTGGATAAGATTTTAGGCTGGGACCTAGGAGATGCAGCAAACCATAAAACCACTCTCTCTCTCTCTCTCTCTCTCTCTCTCTCTCTCTCTCTCTCTCTCTCTCTCTTTAAAAGTAAATTCAGTGAGGGTGGTGAAAATCAGTAAGGTTGCTTCTGTCATGGTCTTATTTATATCAATGTATGTTGTATTTGTTCCCCAAACTTTCTAGTAAATGCTTTTCTAGTTACGATGTCTGTGTTCTTGGAGATTTAGGTCATTTTGCCCTAACAATTGCTGGAGACATTTTAAATGCTCTTAATATCTTTTTAAAGGCATCTGTTACAAATCCAAATGCTTAATTGCACATTTCATAAGAGAAAACTAAAAAGAAGGCAACAGTTAGATACGTATTTTAACTGCCTTCAGCAGAATATTAATAGAAGTATGGGATTTTCAAAAGCTTGCAAAGTGATCTGGGAATGTGGGTGTTTGAAAGTCTTGACTTTCATTAAGGCAATCAGGACTTGTAGTAGAGATGATATCTTTTATTAGACCAACAAGATTTGCAAAAAAAATTCTTTAGTTACAACCTGGATACGAGACTTTTATTATGCATTTTTTAAATAGGAATTAGACTATTCTGAAAATCATACCCTTACACCCCAGGGTCTTGATGGTTACCATAAATAGGGGTAACTAGCTTTTGACATATACAGATATACTAACTGTTCAAGAAGTGTTTCTAATAAGTAAATGCTCTTTATAATTTAAAACATGTTGTTAGGGTTCTTAAAACATTAAAAATGTCTTCAAATGCTTCATTTAAAAATATTATAGATATGCACTTGAAAAGTTAAGGTCAGGGTTCTTGCATTTCCCTTTTAATAGTGGATAATATCATAAGCAGCTAAAAAAAAATCCAAAAAAATGTTTTGGGAGTTACTGTAAGCAACTATTGTAGGAGAAAAATAGAATCTGGAAATGGGGTCTTAACAAAGAAATGAACAGAAGGAATGTATTTTAGAATAAATTGTCTATATTAATAAGTCTGTGTATCTATACAAATATCTCAAATTTTTGCAGTTCACCTTTTAAATTTAACAGAAATTGGATTCATATGAGGTACAACTTGTAAGATAAGCATTTAACATGGCTAGTAGACTAGAATTTGAGAGCTGTCATAATATATGACATACTTGTCCCTTAAATTTATTTGCATTTCAGAGGTCTCGTGAACAAAGAGATTCAAGTTATTATTGGGAAATAGAAGCAAGTGAAGTTATGCTTTCTACTAGAATAGGGTCGGGTTCTTTTGGGACTGTTTACAAAGGCAAATGGCATGGTAAGTACTGAACACGGTTTTATGTTCTTTTGAAAATGCTGACAACTTAATAAGTCAGCTGGCCTGAAAACAAGTTATTAACCCAACACTTGTGTAGTAATTTTGACCTTTAAATGAGTGCTAAATATTGATTTATTTTTTTTTAATTATAGATGGACAAACTGTGGCACAAAAATTACTTTTCTTTGTCATACTAATGAGAGAGCAGATGATAAAAACTAAATTTCACAATTTGCAGTTCTCTGATTCAATAAAGCAAATGTATGTTTTATTCTTCAGTCTAATATTGTTGTGGATGACACCAAGTTATGGGGAAGCATGGTCATGCTTGAAGATAGGCTGCAGATACAAACTGACCAAGACAGGCTGGCAAATTGGGTGGACCAGAACCAGCTGAAGTTCAATGTTGAGAAATGTAACGTGCTCCATCTGGGGATGAACAATCCCCTGCACATCTACAGGCTTGGCAACACCAATCTGACTAGCACTATGAATTGTAGGGACCTGTGGGTCCTAACAGACCACAGTATGAACATGAGCCATCAGTGCGATGCTGTAGCCAGCAGGGCTAGCATTACCCTGGCATGCATCAATCGATGCATCTCCAGCAAAACCAAAGAAGTGATTCTTCCACTCTGCTAGGTATTGTTGAAACCGCAGCTAGAGTACTATGTCCAGTTCTGGGTATCGCATTTTAACAAGGATGCAGTAAAGCTTGAGAGAGTTCAGAGAAGGGCCACCCATATGATTAGAGATTTGCATGGCAAAGCCATATGAGGAAAGGCTGAGGGATCTGGGACTCTTCAGCCTGAAAAAGAAGGCTGAGAGGGGACTTGGTAACAGCGTACCACTACATCAGAGGCATACATCAAGGGCTTGGTGAACAACAGTTCACCAGGGCACCGTTGCAGAAAACTAGGAGTAATGGTTATGAACTCCTGGAAGAGTGCTTCAGGCTCAACATTAGGAAAAAACCACTTCACACCTAGGGTCACCTGTTGATCCCAGTTATCTTTTTTTGCTTGGTGCAGAGGGCTGGACCCAATGATCTTCCAAGGTCCCTTTAAGCCTTACAATCTATGAATTGTACAACAGCTTCACTTGCTGAAAAGAATGTCTAGTTACCAATAATGGAATTTGTGCTGAGAAACTCAAATTTTGGTGTTAAAACTAAATCCGGGACAATTTTTATATTCTGAGATTTAATTAGTGTAGTCATCTTGCTCTGGTTGCTGTGATAGGAGACAAACATAAATGCACTTTGCAATGGAATGTTTTTATATAGATATGGGGGGAGCAGTTGATATGAGCCAGAATTGTATACAACTTTTAGAAAATTGGTTGCAGCACTAACTTCTTTAAGCACCCTATTAAGTTTGGTTTGTCCCAGATTTAGGGCATGTGCTTAAATATGAAGACCTAAAATCAGTAGCACTGTTTCCATAGCTTAAAAAACCCCATAGAATTATAGAAAATTAGGGTTGGAATGTACCTCAGGAACTTACCTAGTCCAAAGCCCTACTCAAAGCAGGACTATCCCCAACTAGATCATCCCAGCCAAGGCTTTGTCTAGCTGAGTCTTAAACCTCCAAGGACAAAGTGTCCGCAAGCTCTCTGAGTAACCTGTTCCAGTATTTTATTACCCTTCTAATGAAATAAGTTTTTCCCAATATCTAACCTAAACTTCCCTTGCTGCAACTTGAGACTATTGCTCCTTGGTCTGCTATCTGTCACCACTGAGAACAGTCTAGCTTAGGGTTTGTCAACCATGGGTATGTGTACCCCTGGGGGATACTTGGGAAGGCCCCAGAGGGTATATGGCAGCAGTGCGGAGAAGCAGGGGCGCTTCCAGTTTTTTGCTTCTGGTTTTGCTGTTGTGTGCAGGGGTCTCCCCTCTTCCCCCTTCCCTGCTCCTTAACCAGCTGTGGGATTCCCTGCTTCTTGATCAGCTGCCAGGGGTTACACTAACTAGCTCCATCCTCTTTGAAACAGCCTTCAGGTAGTTGAGGACTACTATAAAATCCCACCTTGGTCTTCTCTCCTCCAGACTAAATAAGCTCAGTTCCTTCAGCCTTTTTTTAAGTCATGTGCCCCAGCCCCCTTACCATATTCATTGCCCTCTACTGGACTCTTTCCAGTTTATCCACATATTCCAGATGTGGCCTCACCAGTGCCAAATAGAGGGGAATAATCACTTCCCTCAGTCTGCTGGCAACACTCTTAATGCAGCCCAGTATGCCATTAGCCTTTTGGCAACAGGGGCACACTTTTGGCTATTCATCTTACTGTTTGCTATAACACCCAGATCCTTTTCTGTAGAGCTGCTGCTTTCTGCAATTGGCCCCCACGCTGTAGGGTTGCCTGGGATTGTTCCGTCTTAAGTGCAGCACTTTTTACTTTTCCTTGCTGAACCTCATGAGATTTCTTTTGGTTCAATCCTCCAATTTGTTGAGGTCTCTCTGAGCCTAATCTACTTCCAGGATATCTGCTACTCTCCCATGCTTGGTGTTATCTGTAAATTTGCTGAATGTGCACTCCATCCCATCTTCCAGGTCATTGATGAAAATATTGAACAAAACGAGCCTCAGGACCAACATCTGGGGCACCTCCACTTGATACCGGCTGCCAATTAGACATCAAGCCATTGACTACTATCCTCTGAGTGCAATGATCCAGCAGGTTTTCTGTCCACCTTACAGTCCATTCATCCAACATAGACTTCCTTGCTTGCAAGAATGTTGTGGCAAACTGTATCAAAAGCCTTGCCAAAGTTGAGGTATATCATGTCCACTACTCTTCCTGCATCCACAGAGCCAATCATCTGATCATAGAAGGCAATCATATTAGTCAGGCAAAACTTGCCCTTTGTGAATCCATACTGACTGTTCCTGATCACCTTTTCCTCCAAGTGCTTAGAAATGGATTTCTTTAGGATCTGTTCCATGATTTTTCCAGGAACTGAGGTGAGGCTGACTGGTCTGTAGTTCTCTGGATCCTCTTCCTTCCCTTTCTTAAAGATGGGCACTATATTTGTCCTTTTCCAATTGTTTGGTGACTCTCCCGATCACCACAAGTTTTCAGAAATAATGGCCAGTGGCTCTGCAGTCACATCAGCCAACTTCCTCAGTACCCTTGGGTGCATCCTGTCTGGTCCCATAAACTTTTACATCCAGCTTTTCTAAATAGTCCCTAACCTGTTTGTTTGCCACTGCTGGCTGCTCACCTCCTCCTCAAACTCCTGCCAGGTGTTAGTAGTAAGACGCATGGTCTTGCCTGTGAAGACTGAAGTGAAAAAGGCATTGAACATGTCAGCTTTTTCTGCATCCTCTGTCACTAGGTTGCCTCCCCCATTCAGTAAGAGATCCACACCTTCCCCATTCCTCCTGTTGCTGACATACTTGTAGAAACCTTTGTTATTACCCTTCACATTCTTTTCTAGCTGCAACTCCAATTGTGCTTTGCCCTCCTGATTTCATCCCTGTATACCCAAGCAACATTCTTCTACTCCTCCCTAGTCATTTGTCCAAGGTTCCACTTGTTAGCTTCCTTTTTGTGTTTTAGCTCATTGAAGAGTTCGCTGCTAAGCCAAGCTAGTCTTCTGCCATACTTGCTAGTCTTCCTGTGCGTTGGGATGGTTTGTTCCTGTGCCCTCAGCAAGGTTTCTTAAAAATACAGCTAATTCTTGGACTCCTTTCCCCTTTAGACTGGCCTCCCAGGGGATTCTGTGCATCAGTTCCCTGAGGGAGTGGGTCTGCTTTTCTGAAGTCCAGGGTCCACACTCTGTTCTCCTTCCTTCCCTCCTTTCGGATCCTGGACTCAATCATTTCATGGTTGCTGCTTCTCAAGTTGCCATCTACTACTTCAATTCTTCCCTGCTTGTGAGCAGCAAATCTAGAAGAGCATGGCCCCTAGTTGGCCACTCCAGTATTTATACCACAAAGTTGTTCCCAACACTCTTCAAAAACTTCCTGTATCTCCTGTGAACTGCTGTATTTTGCCTTCCAAGCAGATGTCAGGGTGATTAAAATCCCCCATGAGAACCAGGGCCTGTGGCCCGGAAACTTCCACTAACTGTTTGAAGAAAGCTTCATTCACCACATAGTTCTGGTTTGGTGGTCTATAGCAGGCTCCCACCCCAACATCACCCATGTTGCTCTGCCCTCTGACCATAGACTTTCAATAAGTAGATCTCCAATTTTCTACTGGAGCTCTGAGCAATCATACGACTCCTTTATAAAAAGTGTAACTCATCTTCTTCTCTCCTGCCTGTCTTTCCTGTACAGTTTGTACCCATCCATGACAGTGCTACAGTCAAGCGAGCTATCCCACCAAGTCTCTTCGAATTGCATCATAGTTACATGTCTGTGTGAAGGCTTCCAATTCTTGTTTCCCAGGTTCTGTGCATTTGGGAAATTGGCTAGTTATCTTCACTACTTAGGGAGAATGAGAAGGTCTCCCCTGTTGCCCCTTCCTGCTTGCACTTCCTTCTGGTCACCCAGTTCCTCACTTACCTAAGGGCTTTGGTTTCCATCCCTTGGTAAACTTAGTTTAAAGCTCTCTTCACTAGATTAGTGTGCCTGCCTGTGAATGTGCTCTTCCCTCTCTCTATGCGGTGGGTTCTGTCTCTTCCTAGCAATCCGTAGTCTTGGAACAACATCCTGTGGTCAGAGAAGCCAAACCCCTTCTGGCAACACCATCTGCACAGCCATGCATTGATGTGCAGAATGCGTCTGCTCTTGCTTGGGCCCTTCCCCGTGACTGGAAGGTTTGAAGATAATACCACCTGAGCGCGTGCCACCTTCCCCCCGTCCCTGTCCTTTACACCCTTGCATTCAAGAGACCTATAGTCACCTTTGATCTGCTCAGGGTCTTTGCTAGCAGTATCATTGGTGCCCACGTGGATGAGCAGCTTGGAGTAGTAGTCAGAGGGTCAGATGCATCTTGGTAATTTGTCTGTGATATCTTGGATCTGGACTTCAGGCAAGCAGCAGACCTCCCAAGACAACAGGTCAGGCTGGCTGATAGATGCTTCTGTCCCCCTCAAAAGGGAGTCTCCAGCCACCACCACCCAGCACTGCTTCTTGGTGGCAGTGGTCTTGATTCTTCCAACATTGGGGAGGCCTGGCCTTTCTTCCTTGCTGCCTCCTGAGATGCAGTAGCATCACCATGGAGCTGAAGTGTTTCACCTCCTTTGCACTGCCTTTGGCAGTGATGACAGATAGCATTCTTGGGATCATCTGCCACTTCAAAATGATCCCACACTACACTACTCCCCTGCTTCTGGGTTGAGGGTGGGGATTCTGTCTTATCCCCTTTCTCAGCCCGCTGAGGCACAACAACAGAAGGAGCTGACTCAGTTGAGCCACTTGCCTCCACAACCTCAACTTCTTCCAAGATGCTTTCTGGAGAAGGAGACCTGACTCTAGGGAAACTTTGAGGAGTGTGGAGCACAAACTCAGATTCCCCCTTGTTACCCAGAATTTTTTTCTAGGGCTGAGCACCTAGAATCCCCTGAGTCCAGATCCAGCTCCTCTGGCACTGGGAGGTTCACACTGGGAGATGAAATTGGGGTGGAGGAGATGGTCATTCTGGTGGTGGTAACTATTTCTGGTATTGGGGGAGGTGGTGCAGGGACAGGTACTGTTCCCACCTCCTTGCTCCCACTGGCAGCAGAAGACTTATGGCTGCCAGGAAAGAGGAGGCATCTATGTTTTGGGGAGATGGGGGGAACTTGCAGCTCTCCCTTGCCCCTCTCCCTCCCCTGCCAGAAGACCTGGCACCTGCCTTTCCAGCACGCTTCACATTAATCTTTCCTGTACTGGAAAATGTGTCTCTGTGTATGTGCAGCCCTAATATCTCTTCTTCTGTGTGTATTATGTGAGTAACTACTATCTTTTCTTCTCTGATTACTGTATGTGTCTGACTAGTACTATCACTTCTTCTCTGTTGTGTTTACTCTGTGTGTGTGTGTGTGTGTGTGTGTGTGTGTGTGTGTGTATTAATAATATTAATATAATTTCTTCTCTGTGTACAGTATGTGTGTGAGTGTGTGTAGTGTATGTGCTTTCCTGCACAGTGATGGATCACACTGCCATGGAAAACAGTTTTCTTTTAATTTGTTGGGGGGAGGGGGTTGGAAATAACAAGAACAAATAATAAATTTTGGGGTGAAGAATAAGTTGAAAGAATAAACAAGAAGTCTGCGGTGCATAAGTGAGTAAATTAGAAAATAGTGCTTTCTACTCAGAATTGAGTTTACTTAAATCTATAAGCTTTTTAGGGATGAAAATTGAGGATGTTTTGATTGTTGGCATGGCATTCTGTGTGTGCTTGTGGGCATTATAGTTTATTTGATAGCAGTTGGAGTGCCTTAATTTTGGATTGTGCCGCAGTAGTTTTCTCAGAATAAGAATTAAAATACCCTTTTACAGAAGCAAACTGTAGCAAGGTGTTTTCCTTTGTTTTGATTTTTTGGAAAGGGACCCGCATACCAACTGCCACGTGCTAGCTGGTCAACCCCAGTGGCTTCTGATCATCCCATGAGCCACCTAGATAATGCCTGGCAAGCTAAAAACAACTTTGGGCTGTATAATATATTTTGTGGTTTAGAACATTAGGTTTGCAACTATCTAGAGAGCCTATTTTTTTGTTGGTTATGCTTTCTCAGTAGGTACTGCGAGCTAGCTGGAATTACTTCACTGACAGAACATTTTGGGCACGATCAGATCTGTTTGTAGTTCAATCCTCAAATGTGCTCAAAACCTTGGTAGAGTCAGTTAATGTTTAGGAAAGGTTTACCACACCCCCTCTTTCTCTCCTCTTCCCCCGTCTGTCCCACGCCCACTCCAGGGAGAAGAGGAAGCTGTATGTTAGACACCTCTGGCTCAGAGGACCCCAGATTTGGAACAGGAATATCCTGTGATCCCATAAGGCACATGAATTTTAGGGCCAGCAGAATAAATGTGCAACTTAGAAAGGCGTTCTCAATTTTCTCAACTGTAGCAGGCAGCTGGCTGTCCTCTAATGCTACCTGGCTTCTTGCTTTAATCCTATGTGCCTCAAAATAGCTACTTGTTTATTACCACTTGCTAGGTCCATCATTCTCTCAGCAAGTTTCCTGGTTTTGTTCCCTTCCTTTTTCTGTTGCTCATTTCATCATTACATGTCCAGTTTTGTAGGGTATTATGAATTCCCTGCAGGCATATTTTTTTTGAAAATAAATCCTAGCTTTCAACTTAGATTTTTTTTTTTTCTTTTCTTGCTGATATTGGAAAAGTGAGGAAACCTGAGTGTATTATGATTTACTTCAGAAACTTAATCCTTTGGAAGGAATTAATTTTACTCTAAGACATTGTCTGTTTAGGAGCCACCAGAGAATGGGATGCACCCTATGAAAGAAGAGTTAAATCTTTAAAAATTTGCTAAAGACTTATATCTTGTAATGTATAACTTTTAATGAAAGAATAGCTAGAGATGAAGGTAAACGGAAAATTGCATAAAATGCAAAATGACTTTACCAAAGTGGACTGTGACAGACCAAGATAAAAACTAATCATTTTTATACATAAGGAATGCGGTAGATATCAGTAAAATGTTTGATATGGTACAATATGGTGAACTTAAGTTGCTTTGGGGGTATGTTCTCAAATCCCAAACAGGTTTTCACCAAGATTTAGTTCATTAGCTCTTCAGGTCATATGTTATCATTATGGGTCTCTGGAATTTGCATGGGAAGTGTGCAGCTTCTTTATCTTGGAGTTTCCTGTGCTTGCCCCCCTGCCACCTATGCATGCTGCCTGCACCTGATGGTGGGGAAGTAAAAACTGCAGCATATTTAAAGCACCAAGTTTAAAGAAGCTGACCCATCACATCTTTCCAGGGCAAATTCTGGAGATCCCTAGCTATTATGTGATGTATCTAATAGTTAAAGAGTAGATACTATACTACAGTTTCTTTGTCTATGAACTTTAAATTAATCTTTATCATAGTTTCTGCTGGTGTCCTCTAGATGCAAGTTTTAATTTCAATGTTTATTTGGAGGGGTGTAGGAGGGAGCGCAGCTCCTCATCTCTGTGTGCACCCCAGGGGAGACATAGGGGGCATGTGAATCCCTGAATTTGTGCATGGGGTGAGGGCAAGCTTCCTGCTGTGGGCTTGGGGCCAGGGACTGAGCCAGCCTCTTCCCAGTGGCAGGGTTCTGGGCTGGCCTGGGGCTGTGTATGGGGCAGGCAGTGGCACTGGGAGGGAGGGGTTGCAAGGAATTTTGGGGTGGTTATAGCCCACCCAGTAGCCATCCCTCTGGGAAGAGGCCGGCACAGCTCCTGGCCTTGAGCCTGCAGCAGGTAACCCACCTTCACCCTGCACACAAATCTGGAGGGCACGTGCCCCCCATACCTCCCTGAGGGGCTGCACACAGTGGCAGGGAGCCACCCTCTCTCCTCGCCTCCACTATACCGCCAGATGAGCTGCCCATGGCTCTGTCCTGCTCCCAGGGTCACATTCACCTCCCTGGCTGGACAGCGCTTGCCTTGCCCCACTCCCTCCCTCATCGTGGAGTTCTTGATCTGCTTCTCCCTGCTCCCTCTCCCCACCCCCCACACCCTTTCCCTTCCACGGACTTACCAGCAGGGAGCTGTTCTCTATGCTGCCAGGCTGCATATCAACTAGCGGATTGGTATTGGCCGATATGGCTGATTAATAATTGCCCATTGGTATCAGCCAAAAAAAATCTTTGTCCATGCACCCCTACCTTTTAGACTTCAGTTACTTGTTCTGCAACTTCTATAAAATAGTATGCACATGCCTTTTTGGGCCATTTGCTAGCTAGTCAGTAAATGAATAGAACACATTCTTTAACTATTTAAAAGATTAACTCTTCTAGTATGGGTTTTATGGCCCCATCTCAACCAAATGAATTATTGACAGCTCAGGAATTTATTTAGGCTTCAGAAATGTTTTCTTCAATAGAAATTATTAAAGATGTGGTGTTGTCCAAAAGTTTCAGAGCATGTCAGTGTGGATGCATTGATTTTTATTATTTATTTTTTTTTTTTAAGGGCTGTTTCATTGTTGGTAACTCGTGGTAAATATATTTGCAGGGGATGTAGCAGTGAAGATATTAAAGGTTGTAGATCCAACCCCAGAACAGTTTCAGGCCTTCAGAAATGAAGTGGCTGTATTAAGGTGAGCTGATAGATAACATTTTGTAGTTCTATGCCATGTCACTTTTTATTGGGAAAAATTGCTGTTGTTTTATAGGGTAGGCAACCTTTTCTGTCCATGGACCAGAATGACCCATCCTGAGCCAGAAGTGGGTGGCTGGGGCATTAAAACCTGCCTGTTGCTGCTCCTGTCCCCGTGGTGGCCCAGGTAGAACACCCTGTGTGGTAGTCTGTCCATGCAGCAGCAGGGTGAGAGCACCCCCTGCCATTGCCACTTGTCCCACTGCTGAATGCTGCTAAATTCCCGTATCCATTGTCTGGATTGTGGGTCATAGAGTGCCCATTCCTGCTCTGTAGTTGTGACTGACATACTTTAATTTTACCTTGCTCTGGAGCATTTTGATAACACTTTCTTTAGGTAAGATCATCATCAATGCTAGAAAGAATGCATTAAGCTTAAGGTGTGTTACTTCTCTGCTTAATCATGATTTATGTGTTTTTTAACTATTTTAGTGTACTTCTGAACCGCTTTGCTTTTAATTACTGTCTGTTTCCTGCCCCATATCTTTGGACAGTCCATTGTAATGAAGTTGAATCCTACAATTAAGAGCCAGTTAGTGCATGAGAGAACAACTGTTATCACCTTTGTGAATTATTTTAGGTTGTAAATTAAACATACTGGAGTAATACATTTCTTAATATAGTTTTCCCTTGCTTTATGCTGTACATGCATTCCTGGAAAACAATGCATAACTCAAATCTGCATAAGGGAACCTACTTTGCGATGTAACAAATAAGGATATGTTCCAAGACCTCCGCTGTACTGACCTCCAGACCCATTTCTGCCACTTTCACAAGACAATTTTGGTACTTGCCAACAGCAGACAACACACACAGGATATACTGTCATAATGAGGATAGAAACTACAGAAACACGCGTCACAGATCCACACAGGAGATGAGATTTTGGTGCATGCCACTCCCACAATGCCCTGCACAAAGCAGCTGACTGTGGGCTTCCCACCACACTGATAGCATAAGAGTGAATTTACCTGAAGAGTGAATATAACAGTATTTTGGTATTAAAAGGGCCATCGCATAAGAGAAAATTGGCACATACAGAAAACATGTAAAGCAAGGGAAACCTGTAGCATTAGGATGATTATATTAAGTAATAATTGCATTTATTTGGGCTCTGAAAATGTTCTTGCATCAAATATAAAACTAAGTGGAAAAAACCCACAAAGTTTAGAAGACATGCTTATTCTCCTAATTAGTAACAAGTAATTACGGTATGTTTGTTAACAATTTAAAAGAACCCTTTAACATATATGTGTATATTTCATAAATAGTTTTGAGGGAAGAGGTTATATTTTTGATTGGGAACTTTGACAGTGTCCCCATGACCAAGAATACCTACTTCAGGGAATATTTAAAAAAAAAAAAAAAAAAAAAAGTCATTCTTTCTTTATTCTTTCCATTAGGAAAACACGGCATGTAAATATTTTGTTATTCATGGGCTACATGACGAAAGATAATCTGGCTATTGTTACGCAGTGGTGTGAAGGAAGCAGTCTGTATAAACGTATTCATGTTCAAGAGGCCAAATTCGAAATGTTCCAGCGTATTGAAATTGCCCGACAGACAGCACAAGGAATGGAGTAAGTAGGATTGGCAGTTTGATCTATTCTGATCCCTTGATCATCTTTAGGAAAAACTAATGTAGAGAATCACTGCCCTAAAACTTGTGGGGTTTGAAAATGATGTTCATACTCCACCATCTGTTATAAATCATTAAAAAAGATAATGTTATCAAGGGCCTTTCAAATGACGTTGTGGATGATATATAATACTTTTGTTTAGGTAAGTTAAAAACCTTATGCAGAAAAAAATTCTGCAGAGTCTAGTGCTTTGCTCTTGCTCTTACGTATGAGATGGAGGGACTAGTGGCAAGATGCCCTTTTAGAGGATGTCAGTTTGCAGACATCTAGTTAGCTTGGAATTAGAAGTACGCAACTGTTTGATTTGCTTTCCGAAGGAGAAGATGGAAGATAAAATTTTGATCTTAATTTGTCAAAGCAAGTTTAAATTCATTTAAGTTTTTCAGGTATAAATTCATAATGAATCTAATCATAATTAAACATGGGTTAATACAATAATAGGCAGCACTGATTTTACTTTCATGATGGGTTGCCTTTACTTTTTGTGACTGTTTCACGATAAAAAGACCCATAGGGAAGGGTAATGACAATTCCTATAATGTTTCTTCCTATTGAAGGAAAAGTTTTCACTGGTACAGCAAAATGGAAGATAAGCATAAGTCTCTTTATGAAAAATCTACAGAAATAATAGGTATTCTGTCACTTTAATCTGGGTTTTAATTTCATCTGTCCATAATTAATGTATATTATTAAGGGTGTACAGCATCTAGTTTTTGATTTTTAACACAAATAGAATTATGACCTTGAAATATTTGCCATAGTTATTTTGTAATTAATTCAGGGTAATTTTATAATTTTTGTGCTTTTATTTATATTAATTTTGGCTTGCCTATATAATATGAATATATGTTCCACTTTAGAAATTTTAAAGTACTTTTTATTTTCACAGCTATTTACATGCAAAGAATATCATCCACAGAGACATGAAATCAAATAGTATCCTTTTCTTCATTTAATGTTGTTTTCAACTGTTTTAACTTGCATCAGCATAACTGACTACAATTGCTGTAAAAATCTTCTGTGAAATTGAAACTTCCCAGTTATACTTATCATAATTTTTTAAAAGAACAAATAATCTCTCAAGCACATACAGGCTTAGAGTTTTTATATGCTCACTAGCCAATTGCCTTTCAAGAATGATTGGGGGAGAGGCCTGTGTCTGGCTCCCCCGCCATGCTTTGGGTCTGGCCCTGCTCCCCCATTCCCTGCCTTGGGGTCCGGGCCCATTCTCCTCCCTTCCCCCACTGCTTCTGGTCCGCATCCATTCCCCCCGCCCCGTGCTCTGTGTCTACCTGACCCACATTCACCTGCCGCCTCCTCCCTCCCCTTCCTCCCAGCTGTTGGCCATCACTGTGTCTCTCCCTCCCTCTCTCCTGGCTTTTGTCAGGGGCCAGTGGTGGCAGTGGTGTGCTCCCTGCCGTTGGGTGGGGGCAGAGTCCCATGTCTGGTCCCGTCCCCACCCCTGCTTCTCATCCAGTTGGGGGAGGAGGCAAATGGGCCTGCTCTCTCTCTTCTCACCCCTGCTGCTTTGGGGCCAGGCCTGTTCCTTTCCCTCACCAACCCCCTCCATCGAGGCTATAGATTAGCAATTGAATAATAGGTTAAAAAGCAGATTTTAAAACACATTTTAAAACAAAATATTCTTTGTATTTGCTTTCCTCTAATCCCATCATGAATTATTATTTTAACAAAAATTTGCTTTGGAGGCTCTGATGAACATGATGGCCCAAAAGCCAGGACCCATAGGTATTATAACATATTTATTAATTGTTTTTCTTTTGTAATTTTTTTTAGGTGAAAATTACCACGAATTAATGAAAGAAAAGCCCTAGCATCATTTCAAAAGAGAATTGAGAAATGTGTTGAAGTTAATGGTAGTCAGTTTGAACATTTACTAGAATAAATGTTATAATGCCCATGGATCTTGACTTCTTCATCACCCTGTACAGTAGACAGAAAATTGATTTTAATTTTTTTAAATCTTGATTATAATCTCTTAAACCATTGTGAAGTAGTAAAGGAGAATAATGAGAGCTTTAAAAATGCAGCTTTAAAAATGTGTTAAACTTTTTATAAACTTGAAAATAATTTAAACATGGATGTATATAAAAGGTATGTAAACACATATGCTATGCAGTGCATTTGAAATGCCTAAAAAATAGGTGACAATTTTGGATACAATGGTATGATTTTGATTAAATAAATTATGTATTACAATTTGAAATGCAAAGATGGATATAAAATAACATGTTCTCTCTTAACCCATAAAAGACTGAGGTGTTGCTCACATGCCAGAGAAACAGTTGTAAAACTTGAGGTTAAATTTTATACATCCTCTGTCTTAGAGCAGTGGTTCTCAAACATTTTTGACTCAGCACCCCTCGTTGGACTCTAGGCAACCCTCAGAAAATGCCAGCTCTTTGTTTTCACTTGCTTTTTGCCTACAGAAAAATATAATAGAGCAATTTTTCTGTTGTAAAGAACTCAAAGACCACAACAGGGCAGAATGATTTTGATAGGCATGGGGGGGAGCCAGGGGGGGAGGGCAGCAGGATAGAGGTCCCTGCTCCCCTCCCCCCCGCTTTGGGTCCTGCGCTGCTCCCCCTTACTCCCATGCTTTGGGTCTGTCTGGTCTGCATTCACCAGCCTCCCCTCTCCATTCCCCTCCCTTCCAGCTGTTGGCAGGGCCCAGCAGCAGTGGTGTGCCCCACCACATTGCCCCCCCTTCTCCCTTCCACTCCTTTCCCTGCCAGGTTTTTACCACAATTTTTTAAAAGAACAAATAATCTCTGAGGCAGGTAGAGGCTTGGAGTTTATATGCTTCTTCTTTGCTACTCCTGTGCATAGACGCATTTGGAATGCAAAAATGATGCTCCAGAAGTTACTGGTTTTTAATTTACTTGTCTTTCACAGGATTTTACCATCTTCCAAAAATGTTCTAAAGGGGAATCATAATCTACTTATTTATATTTTCCATATATGACTATATGACTTTAAAAAGGGGGGTGATTTTTAGCAGTAACTAAGCCACAAATTTTCTTTTGTTATAAATTTGATGAACAAAAGTGGTAGGGTTTCACTATTAAGTTCCTATCGGAGATACCAACCAAATTATGAACAGAATAAATGTTCCATTTACTAAATATCATCTACTTCTGGCAACTTTCTACCATTATAAAAAGGAAAATGGAGCTTTTTTTTTATTGAAGGCCATTGTAGAACACCTGCCAACCTCAGTTCTCTAAGCAAATAGGGCTTCTCATTTTCAGTGTAAGACAAGAGTTGCTGTGGACATTTACAGTGCAACTATTTTTCATTAACCTAATTTAGTCTGCTCTTCTCATTTAAGGTCTACTAGATGACTTAAAGTGAGGGATATCTGCCTCTCGCATATCTGTAGCATCTTTTAGAATTGAAGTGTTCTAGTTCTCAAACTAAATTTGGATGCTCATTTCCTTTCACCTCTCCCCCTCTCCAGCAACCTCCTCAAAGAATACTTTTATTGGTCAGCTCCATGGTGTTCAAGTTTAGTGCATTAAATAATAGCTTGGAACTGGCTAGTTCTATTGTTCTGTCCTCTCTATTTGAATATCAGAGTTTCCCCCAAGTGTTAGATGTTCTCTGTTTGTATAATTAAAGAGGCAGACTTATCTGAAGGTGTTTCAGGGAAGACTCTAAACTTAAAAATGGTTTTTGATGTCCTAATCAGACACTGCATAAAATGTATTGGACCAGACTGACTTATGTGAACTTTGAATAGAAATTCCTTAATGGACATTTCAGACATATTTCTTCATGAGGACCGTACAGTTAAAATAGGAGATTTCGGTTTAGCAACAGTAAAATCCAGATGGAGTGGATCACAGCAGGTTGAGCAGCCTACGGGTTCAATCTTGTGGATGGTAAGAAAAATATTTTAAAAGATCAGGCATTTCTCAACTTTTTGTTGTAAATTCATTTACTTTGTCAGTGAATGCAACTTAAAATACTTTGAAATATATGCTAACAGTAGTATGGAATAATTATCCTAATAATATGACAAAGGAAAACTTTAAATGGATGTTGCTGTGAAATGCTTAATTTCTTTGACAAATTTTCTGTTTGTTAGCTGCTCGTGGCTTCTGGTTTCTGATTTCCCAGTCCTCCAGACTGTTTTTAGCTTTTTTTCAAAATCCTAGACTCTATGGAGGTCAGTCTTCAGCAGCAGCTACAGTTTCAGTTTTTGGCTGAGCAACCAAGAGCTGCTGACAGTTTTGCTGTGAAAGGGTTAAAATTAGCTTTTGCCTGAGCAGAAAGGGGAGCTGAAGATGGGGCTCCATTCCTGCTCTAGGTGGCAGTAACTCTGGAAAAATCTTTTTTTTTAGGTAGGCAGAGTGAAGAATGTACATCTTAATGGACATTAAGATGTGTGTTATGTGAGGAAAATATGGTATTCTCTTTCAAATGTGTCCAAGCATAAAATTCCTTATTAACATTAACATAGCCTCTCTGTTGTCTGGTCCTGGTTTAGTTCAGCTTTCTCTTTGTAAAATTGTTATTTGTGCTCTGGACTGTAACTGTCCATGTGTCACTAGCTACATGTGCCATTAACAGAAGGGGCCATGGTTAATTCTATTTAAGAATCTTGTTTCAGATACGATTCATGTCTATAAAAGCAGTAGTTGGATCAAAGTGTAGTTTTTTTTCTTTTGTAACATCCTGCTGCGGGGTGCTAACCACTGCCCGTGGCAATTTGTGGAACCGTGGGGTACCAGCTAGACCATCGTTTTGGTTCCTTTGAGCTAACGAGGAACCTCAGGATCCCAGTACGGGGATACCTCCTGTAAATGCACTCTGACAGAATAGGTAACTATTTATAATAGTTTCTGCCCCTCAGACAGGGTTAGTGAGTCTATGAAAGAGGGAGCAACCAGGACCAGAGCCCCCCCACGTGAGGGTCCATTACAAGATGAGGGCTATGCCTGTTCGCAAACTTTAGGTCCAGGTGCTTCCCCTTGACTCAGAGCCAGGCTTACCTCTGGGCTCTGCTCGTTTCCCTCATTCATGGCTCTGGTCCTCCAGAGGTCCTTACAGTTGCCTCACAGTGGTGTGTCCCTCTCTCAGCTCCCAACTGTCAACCTGCTGCCACAGACCCTGGCAGCTGCTCATCCTGACTGGGGAACTCTGGGGCTCTGAGAGGGACCTTGTTTCCAGGGTCTGCAGGCAAGATTGCTCCAGGCCTTTTGTTCTGGTGTCCTCAGCAGAACACAACATCTCCCAGGCTTAGCCTGATCTTGGCTCACCATGAGACATCCCCTACAGATCCCTTCTGTTACGGTCTGTTATACTGTTACAGAAACAAAAGTAACAGCACTTTGGATGCTTTTCTATCATTACATTCATTTCTAAGGAAAAACAGGCAAAGATGTTAAAGTAGTAGTCAAACCCTCAAGTGAATGGACATTAAGGCCTCCTCTGTCCTTTTCGCCTCCTTGTTGTGCATAGGAATTTCACCACCAAGTTATCTCCCTACCCTTGATTGGGCATTGCATCATATGCTAAATGTTACTTGTGCTTGCAGCATGGTAACTGCTTGCAGTAGACCTGAAAAATTGGACTCCTGTTAAAGATTGATTTTAAGTTTGCTTAAGTTTTATATAACTTTCTTCTTGGCTAATGGCTGAACATTGGATATAAGAACAGATGAACTCAGACTGTTTGAAGATTGCCTGTGTTATCACACAGGTTGTGTTTATGCAAACAAAAGAGATGCAAATTCAGTTAATTTCAAATTAGACCAACTGTTTCATTTTCGAAAAGCCTAGGGACCCACTTTTGTTAAAAAACAAAAACCCCCAAAACTACTCATTCAAGCAGTCTCTAATTCATTGGCGTTTATATAAATAGTTTGGTGACATGATTTTTTTTTAAGGACTCATTAGTGAGTAATTAATATTTTACAGCATTGGTCCCTCTACAATCTAAAGTTTGCTTGTATTTCTGTATTTCCTTAAAATTAATACATGCACCCAAGTTTTTCGTTATTTATTTATCTTAGCCTTTGCTTTCTCTTATCTTATTTCTCATCCAACCAAAATGCTAATGTTGTAAAGATACTTTTTACTTTTTTAAATGTATGAAGTGCTGTATTGCATATTATATTTACAAATAATATACAAATACTTTATAAAGTAGCTGGCCAGTTACGAACTTATAGTTAAGAGACTCTGGAAAAATCTCTTGTGTATGGTTTATTCAGATTGAATGATAGCTTATATCTACATGGGGGCTTGTGCCTACTCTGACTATAGTCCGGTTCAGTCCAGTAGCTTTGTGGCTTGATTACATTTTAGGGTTTTTCCTCTCAGAACGTTAACACTTTCCTCAGTTATAATGCTCTGACAGTTGCTGTAAAATTTACAGATAACTTTTTATTCCATATTTAGTTATTTCCTGGTTTGTCATATTAACTTTAGTGTTACACAAGTATTTGTCCATTTAAGAAGTTGACCAAGTGGCTCCAAAGAAATAAAGGAACCGTCACTTTGGAAAACAAATAGAATGCATCTGGTCACTTGAGATGACCAAACTTTGACAACGCATTTTAAGTTGTAACGGTTAAAGAGTAAATACAGTAAGAAAGTGTAAGACCTGTGTACCAGCTGATGCCATGAACATTTTTGTTCTTTAAATCAATTGGTTTTAGGAAATAATTTTATTATGTGCGAAAGAGAGAAGCTTTTATAAAGCTTTACATTTTTATTACAATTTTTAGTTTGAAACTTTGCATAAGATTTACTTCTGCATTTTTCTCTCATAAGCTTATCTTGGCCAAGCACTCTTGTATTAAATACTTCCTGACTATTATTTTTTCTTACAATACAACTGTATTATAAGTATAAAATTGCTGGCTTCCTATTAAAGCAGAACTTTCAGATTGTCTATACTAAAACCAGCGGCTGTTAATGTTTAATTCATTTAAAAAAATTTAGAAAGCACTTAGAATAAAAAATATTCCTCTAAGGTACGCAACATAATGATGGTAGCAGTCACTTAGTACAAGAACTAGAAGATGATACTGACTTACCTGTCCTCAGCAATGAAACTGAATGAAGTTCAGAAAAATAAAAATGTGAGCTACTCTTGTAAAATGCATTTAAAACCAGTATAGAAAGGTGTTGGGTGAACTGACTAATCTGCATTGTTCAATAATGATCTTTCATTATTAAATGACAAAGTTTGTTTTTGAACATGATTATTAGTCTTAAATTAGTAAAATAATTGTTCTTTTATGAAGGAAGTGTATAGGACTGAATTTCTAACTCTTACATAAGTGGAATTTAAAAGCTGTCAAATTTTTCTTTAAATCAAAGTAAGACTTTACAGCAACACTAGTGAAGCTGATTCCTTAAACTTTCCAGTAGAATTTAAATTAGCATGTCCAGTATTTGTAACTCTGATGTTTACCTCAGAGCCACGCTAGCAAATTCACACCAAAGAATTTTTTAAAACTTCTGTGAAAACGGAAAAGGGTTTCCAATAAGCTTTTCCCATTTTAAAATGTTGCGGCTTTTGTAGTCCATTTTCTCTGTAATCAATCTGTTTTGTTCATTTAATTCTGAAAGAATTTCTAGGATGGGAAATATCTGACTGTTTTGAGTGCTTGTTTGCTGTTTACATGCTCACGTATACCACAAGTGCTTAGAAACTGGAACAGCTGGAAAGGAGACTCTTGATTCAGAAAGCTGGGGTGGGGGAGAGGGGGTTCTGTTTGCAGCCATAGAGGAACTCCCAAGCACGAGTCTGACATTTCAGACTTTGGGATTAGGGACAGAACTGGTTTAAACTGGTTTAAATGACCAGAAACTGGTTTAAACCAGAATAGAAGCTCAGTGCATGTAAACCAGGTTCAAAATGGCTGAAACTTGTTTAAGATAAACGTGGTTGAATGTAGTATAAGATGTAATTGATTTAGGTCAAACCATTTTATGGAACTTCTGTCTCAGACCCCTTCCTGGTTCATGTTAAATCTAGAGTTTCCCAGCATTCTAGCATTTGGAGCCCTGGACTGGGCTGTGCTATCTGCTCCAGAGAGCAGGGATGACCCCACCCCTCTGCTTCCTGGCTGGAGCAGTGAGGACTGACTCACTGGTCCCCCCCCCCCAGTGAAACCCAGCTGGGGTCTGGGGGGGGCAGGGAGCTAAACTTCCTTTCCCCTGAGTACAAAGATGCCCTGCGCTGCCGTGTTTGTTTAGTACTGGCTGCAGCTTTGGACTATAAATCCCAGAGGCACCTGGAAGCAGGAAGAGGAAGTGATGAGCAACTCTGCAGAGTCCTGCTACAGTAAGTATGGACTGCAAATCCCAAAAACCTCAAGGGCAGCAGGAAGAAGCAGGAAACACACAGCCCATGTTAGTTAAGTGCCAGAGAGCTGTGGTCTAGCACCCCTGGCTTCTGGCCTGAGCCACTGTGGCTGAATTTCCTGAATCAAGAGTGAATGTCTTTTCATTTGCTTATTGTTTCAATCTTTTCATCTTGGACTAACCTGAAAAGACTGAATCAATTCAGCGTCAGACTTTGACTGCCTGTACTTGGCCTAAAGGAATGAGCCCAGGATCAGAACTACATATGGTTCTTACTTGACATTTCTATGTATTGAGGAAGATAGCACTATATGGGCTTACTGGATTTATACTTGAAACCATAAGGACTAGCAACAATTTATTAGAAACAGGGTTAGATGATGTACCACCTTCAGGTAAATTCTCGTTAGCCAGGAATAGGTTCATGTTTTGCCCTCATCAAACGAATCTATCAAGCAGTGTTGAAAAGACGAGTTATACAGATGTATATGATGGTGTTCTCGTTTTGATACAAAGTGCAGCAGCACTCAACTCCTTGGAAGAACTTTTGTTAATGTATATGTAGACTTGTTATTATTTGTCTGGACTTCCTAATGAATGATTTTCTAGTATTGACAGAAAAGTGATGGTAGAATGTTTCCCACCAAGTAGGGGCTTATTTTCATCAATATGGAGCATTGTATGCTGGGATTGGTAACCTTATGAGCAACACCTTGTGTAAAAGGTACAGACAGTTGTTTGCCTCATCTTGACAAGGATTGCCAAACTTCACTGAACATTCTTCAGTCAGGTCAGCACTCTTAATTTGCCAGATTCCTCCTTCAATTAGATTAGGTGAGACCTGGCCTTGCTTTGAGAAACATTGTTTCTATTCCCTGCTACACTGGCCTTTGTAGCAGCTGGTATTTCTGTATGTAAGTAACTGAGCTTCATCTGTGTAAGGAAATACTCATTTTGGAACTCTGTGCAGTAGTGTGAAACTAGAATAATTCCTTGTTGTCATGTGAGTTTGTGGAGGGCATAAACCCTGCAGATTTCTGAAGGATGTAAAATCAGCTAATGCAGATTTAACTATTGGAAAATATGTTCAGTTTCACATAAAATGCATATTAATTTGCCACAAAACTCTACCACAGAATCTGAGAGGTTTTAATAAAAATAAAAATCTCACCAACATACATTTTTAGATGTCATAGCTGTGAAGGAAAAAACAGTAAATGTGAATAAATCAGTACTTTTTCTTGCCTTGTTGCAGATTGCTTTGAAACACTCTTGAGAATTTTGTTTTGGTCTTATTTGTTACAAATGAGTTAACTCAAACTTTTAACAATTTAAATGTGAAAATTAACTGTTTAACTGTTGATTGATGTAGGAGAGGCATGACTGGTGTTTGCTACAATTCCTGTTTCCCACCCCTCTTCAGGTGTGAAAAACTACCAGTGTAGCTGCTAAATTCTGTAAGATGAGCAGTACGTTGTCAGTATTGTCATACATTGTTAAAATATTCTCAGTGAAATTTACCAAAATTCCTAAGATATTGAAAAGTGTAAATGTAGACAAAAATGAAACAATTATGTAATATTAAAAAACATGAAGGCTGTCTCCCAAACTAAATATAATCTTCATATCTAATTAAAATAATTAAACATTATCATAGAATTTCTCTGTCCAAAAGTGCTGCAAAGTTCCAGGACAGCCCTATAGAATTTAGACTTCATTAGAGTACAGGGGCTTTTGTTACCAGTCTTTGCTTGAATTTATTTAATATCAGTAGCTAGCTTTAACAGACTAAAATGAAATTAAATGAATGGTGCCCATTAGACTTCCCAGTATGTTCTGCACCACAGGAGCCTAACCATTACAGCAGGACTTCTTAGATCTCAGTGCCCTCTGGCACTGGATTCTGTGACACCTGAGATGTCAATGCAAACTTGAAGGAAATATAGTGTATTGTTACAATTATAAGTTAGACTTTTCTCATCCAAAAGAACCATAAGAATTGCATTTGACATGCAGAGAGTTTGCTTATAATTGGGCCCTTGATGGTGTGTAGACTTTTATACTTACAACATTTTGCACATGCCATACAAACACCAACTCAGAATTTTTTTCTGTATAGTTTTTAATTGATTTAACACCTGGGGCCTTTGCTTGACATTTGAAGTAGCAGTAGCCCCTAGGGAGGGGCAGCTGGGACAGGTGTGCAAAAACAGTAGCTACTGCAGTGCCTGGCCCAACCATTGTGGTTACCTGCGGCTCAGCTGAGCCACTGATGTTGCCTTGTGCACCACTGCTGAGGGTTCAGCAGTGCCCAAGTATGCCTCTAGGTCTGACAAAATCCCATCAGAGTAGTGGTTGATTTTTCATAGACATTAGGGCTGGAAGGGACCTTGGAAGATGATTGAGTCCAGACCCCTGCCCCAGGGGCAGGAAGTCAGCAGGGGTCATAGGTTCTCAGCAAGATAAATGTCCAAATGTCTCTTGAAGGTGTTCAAAGTAGGTGCTTGAACCACCTCTGGCAGCAGTCTATTCTAAACCTTGGTGGCTCGGACAGTAAAGTTCTTCCTAGTGTCCAGCCTGAAACGGTCATAGAGCAGTTTGTGACCATTCAATCTTGTCATCCCTTAGGTTGCTATGGTGAACAGGTGTTCCCCCAGATCCTGGTGAACACCCCTGGCTGAAGAGTCCCATAGCTCTCAGCCTCTCATCATAAGGTCTGTTTTCCTGACATCTAATCATGTGCATGGTTCTTCTCTGGACCCTCTCAAGCTTCTCCTTTTTGAATTGTGGAGCCCAAAACTGGATGCAGTACTCCAGCTGCGGCCTCACCACAGCTGAGTACAACGGGAGAATGACGCCCTGGGATTTATTTAAGAAGCATCTATGGATGCAGGCCAGCATTTTGCTTGCTTTACTAGCTACAGCATCACACTGATGGTTCATGTTCCTCTCGTGGTCTGTCATGACCCCCAACTCCCTTTCGCCATAGTGCTAACCAGCATAGCACTGCTGAGCCTATAAGCATGCTGCAGATTTTCTTCCCAAGGTGGAGAACTTCGCATTTTTTGGTGTTAAACACCATCAGGTTCTCATCTGCCCATTTCCTGAGCCTGTCAAGGTCAGCCTAGATCACCATCCTCTCCTCATGTGTGGATGCTTTACCCCAAAGTTGGGGGTTGTTGGTGAACTTGGCCAGTCTGTTTCTGATACCAGTGTCCACATCATTAATGAAGAAGTTGAATATTGTTGGCCCAAGGACAGAGCCTTGAGGGACCCCACTGGTCACAGGGCACCATGACAATTGACTTCCATCCACCATCACCCTCTGGGTCCTACCATAGAGCCAATTCCCAGGCCAGCAGATTATGGTGAGGCTGAGGCCACAGTTAGCCAGTTTTCCTAAGAGATGATCATGGGATATCAGATCAAAGGCTTTTTTTTTTTTAAGTCAAGATATGATGTCAATCTCTTCTCTCTTGTCCAGGTGATAGATCACCTGGTTGTAAAAGGAAATGACATTGGTCAAGCAAGACCTACCTGCAACAAACCCATGCTGGCTATCCCTCAAGATGTTGCCATTGGCCAGTCTGTTAAGAATGACCTCTTTGATAATCTTTTCTAAGACCTTCCCCAGGATAGAGGTCAGGCTGCTGGGCCTGTAGTTTGCCAAATCCACTTTCTTCCCTTTCTTGAAGGAAGAAGGCCAATGTGGTGTCTATCAATCTTCAGCACTTCATCAGAGCACCAGGCGTTCTTTAAGATCCGTGCCAGGGGCTGAGCTATGATGCTTGCCAGCTCCTTGAGTACCCTGGGGTGTAAACTGTCAGGACCAGTTGACTTGAAGGTGTCTAGCCTATCAAGGTGTTCCTTCACTAGGTCAGTATTGACGGAGGGTAAGGAATCTTCCTCACCCAGGCCTTTCTGTCCCGTAATGGGCATGGGTGTCCCATGGGACTGGTGAATAACTGACGCAAAGAACCCACTTAGCAAGTTAGCTTTTTCCTGGGCATTGGTTGTAAGTTGTCCCATCTGGTTTATCAGGGTGTATTGTTGCCCTTGCTTTTCCTCTGGCTCCCCACATATCTAAAAAAAGATATTGATTAGGGGGATATCTTTGCTAAGCTGAACCTGAACTCATGTAGAGTGGTCTTTACAATACAGGTCCATCAGTTAAGGTACCAGTAAAATATTAGGATAGGAATACATTTATCCCCACCCTAATACTGAATTGTTTCAATACAGTTTTAGGGTGGGATAGCGGTATAGGGCACCAGATAGAAAAATGTTTTGCATAAGGAATAGGAACTCTTCCAGTAAGTTCAAAACCACCTCTGATGTCTCAGATATTCATTTGTGGTGCTCTTTCTCTATGCTGTTGCTTGTTATGCCTGTTAGTACCCCATTATGAGTCTCCTCTGTGTGTGTGTGGGGGGGGGGGGGTTGGATTTGAAGTAGGGAAGAGAGGGAAAGAAACTGTTTCAAACATTTCGTGGTATAAGAGTTCTGAAGAAATGGATCAAGAACAGTTATTTTGATAGTTTAGATCTGGATTTACAAGAGGAGAATCATTTAAGTTTCCCCGGTCTCTGCTTTTGTTGGAATACAAGCTGATTTTTTTCCTTTGTTTTTATAGTGATCCTAGAACACCTTCTTATCTTTCAGCTTGGAGTATGCCGTATTTTACATACATTATTGCTTTGTTTAATTATTTGCAGCCTGCAGTCTGCCTGGGAACAGCAGTGCTTTTTAGAACTGCAAGCTATCCAGACTCTCTCAGCCTTCTTCTTTTTAAAATAGGTGATGCAACTTCTACTAACTTCTGATATGTGAATTTGTGGACTAGAGGGTAGAAAAGCCTTTTCTTGAAGACTATTTGAATTCTGAGAATGAAGATGAGGACAGCCAGCCTGACCATTACATTTTTTTTATTTGTGAATCGTCTGCATACATTCACTGCTTTGGATGCATTACATGATCATACTCCAAAGTATAATAGACACTTATACGAAAGCATGCCTAGATCCACAGACAGCCTGGGCATCATGGTGTTTAGCTTGGTGGCACTAAACTTTCAGGCCTTGGGCTTCTGGAAGGGAGTGCCTGAGCTAGGCACCTAAGAGAGAGTTAGGTGCTTACAGATGTTCAAAACAGCCACTACCTTGAGCTGGCGGGGATGAATGAGGGCAGAGGACTGCCTGAACTAACAAGTATAAAATGCGAAGGAGAGGCGATGCCTTAATATTCTTTCATCCCTCACCTCTGGGAGTTCAGTTGCTTGTGAGAGATCAAGATTCACAGGTTGAAGCTTTGGTTGGAGCTAGACTCCTATACTATTCCTTTAAAAAAAAAAAAAAAAAATGGAAGGGCTGTGTTGTAGATGTTTTTAAAAATAATGGTGTTGCTTTTCTTTATAAAACAGCTTGGTGACAAATGTACACCTAGAATGGAGGAGACCTGTGTTGAATGACTTCCCTTCTCAACTTAGGCAGAGTCCCTCAGTAGTAATTCCATTCTAGCGCAGCCAGTAGCCTGGCAGGTGGGGCATTGCCTTGGTGAGAAACTTTGGGTTTGAACTTTCTTAGACTGTGGTTGGCATTGAATGCTGATCTCCCATGACCACTCGCCACTCATCTATTGGATAATAAAGGGTTACCATCACTGTTGCTGTCACAGTCACCTATCACCATACCCAGCAGGGCTTTGAGTAAAAATGGCCTGGGGGGTGGTATGGAGTTTCCTTCTGTCAGAGTGTATTCAGTCAGCTCTAAGTATGTTGATTAGATGGGGTTCCTGAGGGGATTTAGGTGGTGCTAATCTGCTTTAAAGATTCCATGCAGGTTTACTTTAAGCTACTTATCCCTGTCTGGGCAAATGCAGAAGCAAATCCTTAGGCAGTTGTGGAACTTACTGGGAAAAACTTAAGTGCCTGTGGAGTTTAGGCCCCTGGTCAGTATGTAAGATTTATCTAGCTACCCAAGTCCCATGCAGGGTTCTGATGTGAACCTGTGTGCAAATTCCTTTCTGATTTCAGGTCTACCCAATTCATCTATATTGTTTTTAATATTGATGAGATATATTGGAAAAGGTAGAAATGCTTCAAAGATGTAATTTATACAAGGATGTAATTGATACATGTTCACATGCCTGTCTGGACTTTGTAGTGGTAGTTATGCTGACACAGCAGTATGAGGAACAGGTTTTGTGAGGGAAGAGAATATCTTTCATTAGACCAACATGCATAACTGGGGAAAAGGAACAAGCTTTCAGGCTGCAAGTGCCCTTTGTCACTTCTTGGAAAGTTCCAACTTGTACTTGGTTTGTACTGTGACTGCTGATGGAGTGTTTCTGCAGTCCAAAAGCTTGTCTCCCATTCCCTATGCAAGTTGGTCCAATATAAGAGATTTACTTTGCCTTGTACATCTTCCTGGTCCTAGGCTGTAACATTATTTTCAGCTAGGCAGATTATTTATTCTGTTTTACTGGTTATTTCAATTCACAGTGATGAAACCAAACCACTTTTGTACCACTTAGTCATAGTATAATGATGGATGCAAGAATTTTAGCATTTTACCTAAGGCTAAAGTACAAATGTTATTTCTGTATTAGTTACTATCAGTATAATGGGTGTGGGTGAAAAGGGCAAAGTTACCAAAATTTGTTATAGCTGTAGAGGCACATCATTTTATCTATCTTGTATGTCTTTTACTCTCCTTACAGATCATTTTGTTCATAACCTGTAGGATTTTTTCTTTTATTTTTAAAGGCACCAGAAGTGATCCGGATGCAGGATAGTAACCCATTTAGCTTTCAATCAGATGTTTACTCCTACGGAATAGTGTTATATGAACTTATGACAGGGGAGCTGCCATACTCTCACATTAGTGACCGAGATCAGGTGAGAAACAAATTCCAGTATCATGTTAGTTGTGAGTTCTGAGAAATCCAGTCGGTTTTCCTAAAGAAGTGGTTTATATTGCATGCTTGTAAATTATACGTATTAAGAGCATCACTCTTCCTGAATAGGTTACTGCTTGGTTCTGTATTTGATGCCATCTTTGTATATTTTTGGAGACAAATATAAACACCTGGAAGCAACCAGGTATCTATTCTGCAGAAAGAATGTTTCTTAGTATGACAGCACTCTGCCAAGTGTGGTGGTCTAAAGAACTTAAAGCAACATTATAAGAGAAATCAAATATGGGACTTTTGGTCTGATACGGATCTGTTTGGTGCATCTTACTAAAAGTAATTGTAGTTGTTACAAGTTAAAAATTTTGACATGAACACCTACAATTTTTGGAACTATTTTTAGTTGAACAAATTTAAAAAGGGGGAAATCTTCTTTCCTTGAATTCTTTGATATAGTATTACTTTTCTTAAATGTGTTTTCCTCTATGCTGTACCTCCAAGGCAGTTCATTAACTTAATTTCACTGTTTGCTCATTTTTTTTAGTAATGATCAGTGGGAAAAGCTGGTCAGTTTATTGGTAAAAGACCCATAATGCCTCATAGTCTGTAGTCAAACCAGTTTTATTAGTTTCTTTTAAATGATTTTGCCATTTTAGTTAAGATTCAAATCGGAGAACTGGGAAGCGGATTAAAAAAAAATGCATAACATTCTCAGCATTCTACTCCATAATGCTGGAAGTCTGTGCTTTGAAGAGCCATTCCTGTTAATGCAAAACATTGATTTACAAGGATTCTGGCTGTCAGTTAAATATATATTTCTGAAATGAGTTGATACACTACCATATGTGCTGTTGGCATTTTATTTCAGCATCTTTATTTACTGTTAGGCAATTGGCTGTCTGTGGGGCTTTCAGAAGTTATAAAATAAATGTAGCATAGTTGTAATATTTTTATTAATGCATATACAGACATAGTTTGTAATTAAAACATTAGCTTAAGCATAGTCAAGATCTCACTAGTCCATTAGCCATCTTAATTACTTCAGTAATATTCCTGAAAGCCTTCAGCAAACCATAGTGGTGGTTTGCTAAAATCTTAGTAGTACATTTTCTCTTAACTGAGATGGTGAGGGGGGTCGGTCTACAAGGTTTTTTTTCCTCATTAGCTGGCAATATAAGGAAACTGAACTCAAAGATGCACTTGAATGGCATAAGAAACTGCCTTTCCCTTTATGCACACAGATGATAAATGGACATGTGTTCTGATGAGGGATTTTGATCAAACCATATAAGTGCAATTTGGTACCGGTCAGTCAACATGGTGGTAACTTAAGCATCCATCAGATGGGTTTAGCACTTCTGGCTGCTAATGATGACCTTGTTTCAAGGGTTCTTTAGCACTTGCATCCTTTAACTCCAGCAAGTTTCAGTCAGGAAATGCCTTGGAGAGCTTGTTGCTATGATAAATTATATGCAAGATAAAAATTAGTAAATTATGGAATAACTGCAGTGTCACTTAACAGTTGGACAGATAGTGTCACAGATCAGAACAGTGGCCTGTTCCAGCTTACTGATTTTTCTCAGATCTTGGAAGAACAGTAGATACTTTGCCTTCGTTACTTCAGTGTTAAAGATGACTGCAAGACAGCAAAGCTGTCAGCCAGTGAAATATCTAACGCTGGTATTCAAACTGTTTGTACTTCTTTGCTTAGATCATTTTTATGGTTGGTCGAGGTTATGCATCTCCAGACCTCAGTAAACTGTACAAGAGCTGTCCCAAAGCTATGAAGAGGCTTGTAGCAGACTGTGTCAAGAAAGTTAGGGAAGAAAGACCTCTGTTTCCACAGGTAAGTGGTTTTTTTTGTTATTAAATCCTAGAAACAGTTCTTGCATTCTGTGCTTCAGTTTCCAGGCAATATTAAAAATATCAAATTAGTAGTCCAGAAAGACAGAAAACAAATTCCCCTGTAAGCCAAGGAGAATTGAATGAGATAGGAAGATACTGCTTGTCTGCCTTTTTCAATGACACATTCGTGAGGCAGGTGTCCTGCCATACACCAGTTTCCCTGTATGTTGGAGAACTGATTGCTAGAGCTGCACAAACATTTTGTGAATGACATAAAAACCTGTCTTCACATGGTTACTCTTTTTTTTTTTTTAATGACTGGCTGATGTAGAATTGATGGCTCTACTGCTTCCATTTCTAGTTTACTTTTTAGAGGTGATTATTCAAAGTGGAAAAGCAAAAAAAAAAAAAAAAAAATGCCCCAAAACCCCAACATTTGAGGGAGCCTGCAATGGCGGGGGTGACTGCTGAGCCCTTGGCTCGGTTATACGAGCTCTCTTGGAGCTCTGGACAAGTGCCGGAGGATTGGAGGGTGGCCAATGTGGTGCCCATCTTTAAGAAGGG
>JAGPOW010003182.1:29591708-29603737 GCA_030014935.1 Caiman crocodilus
GGTCAGACTAGATGGCCTGCTCTAGGCCCCTTCTGACCCTAGGTACTATGATACTGTTCATGTAGCCACATGTTGACAGAAATGCTGTCCAGCCTGAGGCATGAGGAGTTCCATATCCTTTCCTTGTCTGTTAGAAACAGGCCATTTTTCTGCTCAGAAGAAAAGTTTTAGAGAGCTTTGCTCTCTAAATGCAGCTTCCTTATTTACAAGATTGCAGGTGCAGTGTGCAGTCCTGCCCTTTTGGCATCTTCTAGAAAAACTGGCTGATCATAACCAAGATGAACCCCACTGCCCTCTCCAGCTCTCCACTTAAGATAAAAACGGTCTGTCTTAAAGGTACAGCCCTTCCAAGCTCATGCTCAATTCTGATTTCCTTCCTGGCATTTCACTAGAACAAGGTGGTTCCTAACCAGCGCTGCAGTAAGCCAGGCAACTGCTCTCAAAGATTCAGAAATTAAGCATTAAAAAAATGCAGGTAGGCTGTTATAACTGTCTGATTTCAACATATATCTGCTCTGCCTTCCAGATTCTGTCTTCCATTGAATTGCTGCAGCATTCTTTACCCAAAATTAACCGGAGTGCTTCTGAACCTTCTCTGCATCGCGCAGCCCATGCAGAGGACATCAATTCATGCACATTAACATCCACAAGGCTACCTGTGTTTTAGGATTTCCACGCTGCTGCCCTTGCTCTTCCCAATAATGAGAAAGTCGTAGCAGTTGTTTTTTAATGCCTCAGTGTACAGGATCACAGTGCAAGTGAGATTCTCTGCATCCCAGGTTTTAGAACCAGCTGCTTAAGGATTGCTCCGGTTCTAGTCCTGCAGGGACATGAGTCCATGTTGCCTTTTTTCTACAATGTCTTTTACTGGGATAGAATTAACTGAGACTATAATCAAGAAAATCTATTACTATTTTTTTAATAGATGCACTTGAGCCTTACTTTCCCATAAGCAGAAGAGGGACATTTCTGTGGAAGTGTTCCTGTCTTGATTTGATTCTGTTGAATAAATTGGTATTTTATAGCAAGGATAGCTCACCATTTGAGGAATAATGCCGATTTGATGTTGTTCTTTGAGTGTCCCAAGCCATGTGCTACTTCACAGTGAGTAAATTTTGACTAAAATGGGCATCTTCAACCTGGCCTGAGGGAAGCAGACAAAGAAAAGCCTGGAATTGATTCCTGTGAAGAACATTTCATCAAGCAGATGAAATCGATCAAAAGTCTGGTCATCTGATTTTGCATGTTGAAGACAAACTCCTGCAGTGGGATGGAATGCATTCTGAACAGTGCTGCTCAGAGAAGGAAGCTAGCACAATCTCACTATGGTCATCTTCAGTAACTTAAGCAGCTTATACTGGTACTAGGGACTTGCTTCTTGCAGCCCAGTGAGGTATCAAGTGCGGGATGACTGACTTCTGTTGAAGAGGACTGGCTAAGTAACAAATCAGTGTATTTCTGGAAAACAAGCATGGTCTTCAACCCACCTGAAGCTGTCTTCTGAGAGATGCACTATAAGGCAGAAACTGAGGGTATACAGTTTTTTTTGCTGATTTGGATTTTAATTGTTTTTATTGCTCCACAAAAATGCATTTATTGTAAGTCCAGGTTCCTCTGATTATCTTATTTTAATAAAATAAATTAAATTTAGGCTTTTAAGTTCAGAGTCGTTCTTTAGTGCAGCATCTTAGTTCCAAGAAGTCTATTTAGATGGATACATCCAAGAAAATTGTTCACTTGTCCATATAGGTGGTATAGACACTACAGTAATTCTCTATTACATCAGATACCCTTTACTAGCACGAAAAAGAGTTGCCATAAGTTTCCAAACATTTGCATGTTCTTCATATATCACGCATGTCTGTATTGTGCTGTGTTGTCATTAAACATTTAGCAACGTGGAGCTCCCTGTAAAGCGGTACTTTATCCTTTGATGGCAAGATAGCCTAAAAGTTTCCTCTCTTGTTGACTTCTACTTCCATACTATCCCTCTGATGATAACTACAGCATTGCTTAAAAATATAAGTCCATGGAATGTATTTTACCTTGCTCTCTCTTATCTTCTTTCAAGAAGCATCAGCTGGCCCATTTCTGCTCTTCCATCAGTCTTTCATTCCTTGGAAAGCAGATGCAGAGTGGCCAGTAAACTCAAGATGACAATGATTGGGTTCTTTTGCCATTTCTAATCTCAAACCATGGGTCATTTGTTATTTCTCTCTTGTTTAGGCATTTTTGTTAAGGAAGAATAGAAATAAAGTGGCAGGAGCTGCCTGTGTGTATTTTATACAGCTCCCATCTTTTCTCCTACCTTGACTGTCAGCTGTTCCAAAATGTACTACCTCATTCAGTCCAGAGGAATAGCCATAGTTTAACTTGAAGACAGTAAACCAGATCAGTTCTTTGTGTGATAGTGGATGTCTACGCTACAGTTTAGCTAAAATTATTCAGCCTGGCAAGTGTCAAAGTGGTGGCTATACTGCTGTGAGTTGTTCAAAACTGTATTCAACAAATTGTTGACAGACAAAGACTATGAGTAAATATACATAAAAAAATGCTTTTCTAGAAATGTAGGGCCTAGGGTATGGGTGTTGGAATCCATCGTTACCCTTTAACTATTGCTTTCACATGATTCTATACTGGAACAATTTGACTAAATTGCCCTAACTTTGACCTGAATTAAGTGAGGTTAAATTTGAAATGTTTTTTTCTACACTTGCATCACCGTAGAATCATGGAGGATGTGACAATTGTAAGAGCTTATAGTACCAAAGGATGCTGGTAGGTCTGTCTCTCTGCTCAAAGACTCCTTCCTCCGTTACCTATGAAAAGGCCACAGGTAAGAACTTACTGAAGCACAAAGCAAAGAAGCCTATCAGAAGAAAAGGTATTTAATTAATTTTAAAAAATTAAAGACCAGCAAAGTTCTGTTCCTCAGAATAAATATTTTGCCACAAAATACACATTAGCTGATCATTAAAGTGGTTGTGCCAGAGGCAAGAATTCTTGTAAAGGATATCTCTTATTAGACCAACTGTATGGTTGGCATAGACATAAGTAAACCTTTGGGTATCGTAGCACAGGCAGTCTTCAGACTTACGACACGATAGGTTCCTGAAAACTGTGTCTTATGAGAAATTTGGTTCAGAGTTACAATGTTTCAACTTAAGAAACAATGTTATAAATTGACTGGTTCCTGAATCAAGGCTCGATACCCTGTTTTCACCAAAAATACCCCAGAATTTTGTACTTGGATCAATTATAGAGGAGTAATATAGCTACATTAATGTTTTTATGTTGTAAATAGCAATCATATTGATTTTGAAGGACTTCTTTGAGGTGACTTTGCTGGACTTTTTGAAAGGCTCTTGGTTGGACTTCTTGAAGAGTTTTTGGCTGGAGTCTTCTCAGGAGTCTTGGCTGCAGGCTTTTCTGACATCTTGTCTTCCTTCTTAATGAAAGTATCCAAGGATGTTTGGACAGATGTTCTCCAGGGAGATGGGTGATGCAGTGAACTTGTTCCCTAGCATGGCCTCACATCAGATCAAGCATTGTAAAGTCAAAACCAACATCAGAAAGTTGAAACAGGATGTCAGTTTATAAACATTGTAAGTTTACAACATCGTAACTCAACATGTTATAAGTCAAGGACTACCTGTATCCTCTCTCAGGCCTCAAGGCATAAAGAGAGATCACCCACAAGGATTTTTACCTCACCTCTGGACCATCACAGCAACATCACCGTCTTAAGGTTGATATAATTTATGACCCTTGAATCCAGCTTTACTACAAAATCTATGCATTAAAACTGAATAAGCAGGGAAATGAACTTACTGTTCACACTTCTGATTAACACACATTTTGAACTTGGGTTGATCACTTTTAACTATAACTATCACTCATATGCTAATAAAATGTTTGAATTTAAGAATAAATCTTTGTTCAGTTGGTTTGTAAGAGGACTAGAATCATGTATTATCTGCTTGACCTGTTTCCAAAATGAGTAAGCTATTGACCTGGTTTCACTTGCAACTTAAATAAATCTTTACCCTAAAAGGGAATGTTGAAAAATCTTAACTGGAATCATCTTGTTTTTAAAGTACCAGTATGATAAGGGGACTCGCTCCTTACTGACAATGGAACTGTAGAGTTGCCTTACATGAGAGGGTTCAAAATTAAAGGCAGACAAAAGCAGGACAATGCCAAAGCTCAGCTACTAGTTCTGTGCTTCTATTCTTTAATATTTGGAAGTGACATGTGTCCTTTCTCAAAAGACATTCAGTGCAGCAGTGTTGAAAATAAGCTACAGGGAGAATTAGTAATACAGTTGCTGCTTGTGTTTTAAAGTGGATGTCTAGTTGCTTAGATCACAAGTGGCACAGTTGGGCAGGGAACAGGCAGCACAGTGGCAGTTATGGCAGGGAACAGAAAACAATACCTGACTAAGCAGGGAACAGGGATCAGAGTGGCACTTGAGGAGGGTGTGGTGCTAAATTGTGGCATGCCTGCTGAAAAGGTTGGCAATTGTCTGGGTCTCTGAATACATTGTTAACTTTACACTTTAAAAAACTCTTGCTGAATGTAGTAAAGCTCTTTCCTTCATCCTCTCTCCCATTGTCCACCTATTTTCTGTAGTTTAGATTGTGATTACCACAGGTATCATGTTATTCTATGGATGTATAGTGCATAGTATAAGGAGACAGATTCAGCCCAGACACCTCCCAAGTATCTAACACTTAAGACAAGTTTTCTAGTAAGAAAAGCCTTAAATCTAGACTGCTATCTCCAGTGACCCAGGTTCCTGGGAAGAAAAGGAGCCACCACTGCATTTCCCTCATCCTGTAATACATTTTGTTGATAGCCTCCCTCCTACATTCAATTGTAAAAAAACACACACACACTTGCCCCCCGCCCCCCTCCCAGTAACAACCAAGTTGAGAGAGTATGTTGGAATAAGGGATAGCAAATAGCCCAGCACCCAGGCATGGGTACCCTTCCTTTCAAGCTAGAACAGAAGCCAAAGATTTAAAAGGAAACTAAGAGACCTGGAGCACAACAGCAATGACTAATGGAGAAGCAATTTAGTAACCTGGAGTGAGGAAGAAATGCACTTCATTTTAATACCTCCTACAGCTCCGAGAATGTTACAGAAAGCCTTTAATCTGTACTAAGGGGCCAGAGGCTTTGTGCAAGTAATTAAGAGTCCTCCTAAGAGACTCAGAACTTCTTTTATGCAAAGCCAATGCAATGCAATGCAGTGCCAATGCTAGAAATATGATCTGAAACCAAACAAGGAAACAGATCTGAACTGCTGGGGGATAGGTTGCATAATAAATGCAGTGGTGGGAGCAAAGGTCTCAGTTACAACCATGCCAAGGAGATTATTTATAGAATGGCAGTTTCTCTACCCTCTTTATCAGCAAGGCACAGTGTACTATCCCAAGCTTCAGGTTGCTGGGGTGGAGAAACGCATTCCCTTTGCAGGAAGGGGGTGGGGGCAACATGTTTTACATCTTAAATATACTGAAAGTAAAGCAGGGAGAGCTTTACATTATCATTAACTTTTGTCTTAAGTAGAAGTTGCACTTGATTTTAAGTATAACATCCATTACTGTGATCTTGCAATTGGTACCTGAACCAGGAAATAACAAAAGGCCTAGAGACGTACTGTACTGGGTTAATCGAAGCTTGTTCTTCAGAATGTTTTGATAAAGACTTACCTTGAACTTAATGCTCTAGTAGTCTGAATAAATTTGGCATTCACTGCTGCAGTTTGGAACTAGGCTGAGACTTTTCAACTGCAGCAGGTACGCTGCTCTGAATTGGAGTCTAAGGTGCAAAAGTGTTCTTTTCCTCCATTTGCTTTCCCTCATTTCACCTTGCAAATGATGATCCTGCACTGTCAGTTAGGAATTACAGCAATAAATCGCACAATGCAACCATAGCACCTTGCACAGCTGGCCAAGACCAGTGGCATCTAGTTAGAATTCCCTTAGCTAGTACCCCAAGATGGAGAGCAGATACAGGAGGTGCATCTTTACATGAAATGTCACACTGGCTCCACAGTTCAAAATCCCCAGTATTTACCTAGTGAAGGGATGATATTATAGCTTGAATTATGCAATAACATACAATTCCTGTACTTGTTCTGAATTGTTGTGCTTTGTATTAAGATGCCTCATTGGTTAACCTGTAGTGAAATTTTTACCTACGCAGCAAACCAACACCACCCCTGCAATAGCAGTGGCTCTAAACACATCCACCAGGCAGTCCCTCTTTAAATGAAGAGTTCTTCCTAAGAGTCTGGCACTTTCTGTTTTCTGTGGGACAGATAAGTGGTGCAGATTTGATCCATGGGTGAAGCCATGCGTGCCCAGATATGGCATGCAGGGTTCCCTGCAGATCCAGAGGTTTGGCATCAGGGAGAGGCAGTTAAAGCTGCCAAAGCTTCACTTGCCACCAAATTTCCAGGTCCTTAGGAAGCCTAGAGGGCTGAATAAGACTGCCCTAAATCCATGATTTGGCTTGTTGTAGGCAGGCTTCTGAAATGGAAAACAAAAGCAAGATGTGCTTACAAAGTTACCTCCTCCCCCTACAGGACTTATGGATCACTAAGTTTTTTTCCATGCATGTCACTTAATTTCCTTTATTAGCCTTAAGTATGTTTGTTGTAGTACAAAGACTTATACTAAAACCGTGCTAGAACCTCAGCAAGCCACACATTCTGTTTACAGTAAAAAGTAAAACTGCTAAATAAATAGCTAGATGGGTACAGAAAAAACATCTTCAGGTCTTCTCATTGAGAAGTAGCAGACTCTTCATCTGCCCCTGAGAGGTGCATGAAAAGCTCCCCAAGCTCTGCCACATCATCAGCAGCACTGGGTATAGTCCGACTTTCTCTATCTTCAATGAAATCCCAGAGCCGAACAGAGTTGAAAAACTGTAAGAGAAAAGAGCAAAAGTGAACACCTTGCTGATTGCTGGAGAAGCATTATGTTCTTGCAGCTTCAACACTGCGGTAACAACTTTTCCCCAGGCAAAAGTATGAAACTAAAAGGCACTACAGTACAGAGCAACTCTGGAAGGGAATGTGTGACTACAGCAAAACAGTGCCACTGTTATCCATGTGACTTGAGTAACAGATTACAGATGTCCTACTTCTAGGACACAAACAGGACCATTCCTAAGTGTTAAAGGAACAATTCCCCCTGGGAGAGCTAAGAGAATGTCTCTTGCCCTCACCACTGAAGGTTTCAGTGTTAGCAGATATTCTTTGGACTAATTGGCTCCAATTAAGATGAACTGTAAACCCACTAGAAAAATCAAAACTTATGAGCCAGTGTACTCCCCTAATCTTCTCTGGCCAGCTCATCCTGCTGAGTCTTGTCCAAAGGCTGGTCTTAATGTCAGCTGCACAACAGCTTTGGTAGCGAGACATTAGAGAGCTGAAGTCACTTCACAGCACTTTGATCAAAGGCCCGGTCCCTTAACTGTTTGTGTGAACTCCCATTTAGCTGTATGCTGTGGGCTCCTAACTGGGAGAGTTGCATCCCACACAACATGCAAATCTGCCCCATTACCATGTGGCAAAGATAAAATGTGAATGAGATGTCAAGGACTCTCATTTTCTGCTCAGTTTTTAATCTTGGTCTGTTCTAAACATGCCTCCAAGCAGAGAAACTGTTCCTGGCTCTGAAGCAGCAGCTTGCTCGGAAGCAAGACTCTGAAGAGAAGAAAGAGTCCCCTCACCCGCACAGTGCCCTCAGAGCTGAGCTGTTTCCGTGGTTTTTCAGGTTCAGCTCTCGTCCCATCTGGGTAGGCATGAAGATAAAGGCATTTCCCTCCAAATGGGCAGGTTCCTTTCCCTTGTTCAAAGTATTTGCAGGCTTTTTTCCTAAGATAGAAGTAAATACCATAAATAAAAGTAGAAAAAAAACCCCTATGTCCTTGTGTGCATACATACACCCCCCCCCCACTCTTGAGCTACCCACCCACATTTTTCTTTTACTCTTGCAGAGAAACCCTGCACCAGACTGACTCATCTCAGTCAAGAAAGAGCACACATTAGTTGGTAGTTGCCAGAGAATGCAGCCACTACCTTGTCTACAAGCAACAGTTCTCCATCTGTCACCACCTCTTCTGTTGCTTAGGTTTTACTAGCCTCAACTGCACTCCTGACAGCACACACACAGGTACGGAACTGAACTGAGGCAGTAACTTAGCTCTGCTGTGCTCTCTAGTGTAACTTTCACAGGAAGGGTTACGCTTGCCTTCCCCAAAATGTTACTTTGCTGTCTATTCATTAGCTGCCAGGTGTGAGCACTGGGGCTGCGCGAGGCTTCGGACAGAGCTTCGGATCCAGAGACGCTTTGGATGCTTCGACATCTGAAGCAGCATGTCTGGATCAAAGTGCTGCCTTTGTTAGGCTTTCTGAAGCAGTTTGGAGCTTCTGAAGCGTTTCAGAGCTGCTCCGGGGCTGAGGATGGCAACCTGCTGGCTGAGCTGCTATTCTACAATCCAGTTAGCGGTCCTGGCGGCAGCATTGTCCAAGGCTTGCCAGGGGATGGCCCGGGTGGGAATCAGCTGGCTCAGAGACCTCCTGGACTATGACGAGCAGGGATGGCTAGGCCCCACGACACTGGCTTGGTGCCCGGGCCTGACCATTGGCCGCACAACCTACTTGTGCCTAATCCAGGAGGTGAAAGCTGCACTGCCTGCAGAAGCCCTCACCTACCTGGAGCAGATCCTGCAAGACGGTGGTCCCCGCCCTCCCGAGTCCCCCAGCCTGGTGGAGCTGCTCATTGAGCCCGCGGCCAATCAGTGGGCACTGGAGCACTCCCCACAACACCATCTTAGTCTGCTGAGGGACATACATCTGGTCCATTTCTCAACCGCCCACCAGCACCAGCTCTACACGCTCGTCCACACGATTGTCCATCATTTCTCCCTTGCGTCTCGCTAGTATACCAAATGGCAGGACATCTTAGGCAAGGATGATGCTGATGGGCCCCAGTGGCTGAGCCTGTATTCCACCTCATCCCCAGAGCCACCAGGGACCTAGGTTGGCAACTCCTGCACAGAGCTGTCCCAACAGGCATGTATCTGTCACATTTCAAAGTGGCCTCCAACCGGTGCCACTTCTGTCTTCAGAAGGAGACCCTGGTGCACATGTTCCTAGACTGTGCCAGGCTGCAGCCCCTGTACCTCCTCCTCCAGAACTTGCTTCTCAAGTTCTGGCTGCAATACTCCCCGTGCCTTTGTGTTTATGCACTCCCCACGTCACCCCACTAAGGCCTGGGACCTCATGGTCAACCTCCTCCTGGCTCTGGCCAAGCTCACTATCCAGGGGGGATGCTGTGACCAGGAAGGCTCCTGGGGACCTTGGAGTGTTTTTCCTTGGTGTCCTGAGCAAATGTCTCTGAGTGGAGCATCGCTGAGCAGTCACTACCAGCACTCAGGAGTTCGAGGGCTGGTGGGTGCTGTCTGGTGCGCTCTGCTCGGTGTCCCCCCAAGGAGCACTTGTTTGGCCCTTTAACCCTGCCTGTGCACACCCTGTTTTCTTATTATTTGTCCCCTGTAAGCAGTTGAATTTTTCAAGGCTCCAGCCACCCAACCAGTGTCAGTCCCTAGTTCTCAGTGGGCTGGGCCTATGGCCTTTTTAATTCAAATAGATTAGAGCTGCTTCGGAGATCCAGCCATAGGGTATAATGGAGAAACAAATATCTATAACTTGGTTGGGTTTTATCTGATTTGGATGAAATTTGAAGGGATTGTAGTCTCTGCTGAGAGCATGAAGTCTGCCATGTTTCAAGAAGATCGGTGCAGGGGTTCAGGGTGAATTGCACCCCAAATTCTTGAAAGCAAAACTCATGTCATGTCTGTATTACACCACGGGGGGGGTGAAAACTGCAGGGGTGATGGCCCCTGGTGAGGCCACAAAGCTTGCCAAGTTTCAAAGAGATAGGTGTAGAGGTTTGGGGGGGGAACTGTACTTCACGCTGCAGACAAGCAAAACTCATGACATGGGTGAGACTGTGTGTGTTAAGGCGCTGCAGGGATGGTAGCCCCTGCTGCAGACACAAGCCTGCCAGCTGTCATGGAGATTGGTTCAGGGCATCTCGGTTCTGCGGCCTTGCACCTCTAGCTGCTGACAGGCAAAACTTGTGACATGGGTGCTTGTGCAACTGACTGTCTCTTGTCTTGGGGCGTGGGAGAGGCTACTGCAGGCCTGGCTGCTAAGCTACTGTGTTACCAGTCAATCATGATTCATTCAGGGACCAGCTCAATACACAGTACCTAGCTAATGTAGCCAGTTAATTACCATCAATTAGCACCTACAAAAGCAGAGACTAAGGAGAGGAAATAATCAATACAATCAACTGCCCCTCTGACAGAGTTTCGTACCCTATTCTCATTGGGAAGCTAGCAGACTGTGAAGTAGATCCCTACATGGTCAGGTGGGTGGCCAACTGGCTTAGGGACCACACCCAGAGAGTGGTGGTGGATGGTTCTTTCTCAGCCTGGAGGGAGGTGGGCAGTGGGGTCCCGCAGGGTTCGGTCCTAGGACCGTTATTATTCAATATCTTCATCAGCGATTTGGATGAGGGAATGGAGAGCACCCTCTCCACATTTGCTGATGATACCAAGTTACGGGGCAAAGTTAGTACACCAGGGGGCAGGGAGCAGATTCAGGCTGACCTGGACAGTTTGGATCAATGGGCAGAGAGAAATAGGAAGCAATTTAATAAAGATAAATGTAAGGTACTCCACCTGGGAAGGAGGAATCACCAGCACACCTATAGGTTAGGGAGTGTCATTCTCAGAGAGGGATCTTGGAGTCATAATCGACTCCAAGATGAACATGAGCTGGCAGTGTAACAAGGCCAACCACACAAATCGTGCATTAGCAGGTACATGACTAATAGAACAAAGGAGGTGATGGTCCCCCTCTATGCGGCACTGGTCAGGTGGAGTACTGTGTCCAGTTTTGGGTGCCACACTTCAAGAGGGATGCGGGGAATCTGGAGAGGGTCCAGAGGAGGGCCACTCACATGATTAGTGGTCTTCATGATAGACCCTACAGGGGGAGGTTGAGAGAGCTGAATCTCTTCAGCCTTCACAAGAGACAGCTGAGGGGAGATCTTGTAGCCACCTATAAATTTATTAGGGGAGGCCAATGGGGAATAAGGGAAGTGCTGTTTACTAAGGCGCCCCAGGGAGTGACTAGGAATAATGGGTGTAAACTAGTTGAGAGTGGATTTAGGTTAGATATTAGGAAGGAATCTTTCACAGTAAGGGTAGCCAGGATCTGGAATGGGCTTCCATGAGAGGTGATGCTATCACCTAGCTTGGAGGTCTTCAAGAGAAGGCTAGATTGTCACCTGGCTGGGGTCATCTGACCTTGGTCCTCTTTCCTGCTAGGGGCAGGAGTCGGACATGGTGATCTATTGCAGTCCCTTCCAACTCTACAATCTATGAATCTATGAAAGACAGAGACAGTCAGTTGCACAAGCACCCATGTCATGAGTTATGTCCATCAGCAGCTAATGGTGCACAGCCCCAGAACCCCACTACACTGATCTTCTTGACAGCTGGCAGGCTTTGTGGCTGCAGCAGGGGTTACCATCCCTGCAGCTTTCACCCTGCTGCGCCTTAACACACACAGTGTCACCCATGTCACGAGTTTTACTTATTCACAGCTTGAGGTACAGTTCCCCCCCAAACCCCTGAACTAATCTTGAAACTTGGCTGACTTCATGCTCTCAGCAGTCTCCCACCCCTGCAAGTTTCATCCAAATCAGACAAAAAACAACAAAGTTATAGATATTGCATTGATTCCCCATTATATCCTAAGGCCAGATCTCTGAGGTGGCTCTGAAGCTTTGGAGCTGCTTTGGCCGAATCGAAGCAGAAAGCCAGTCCAGAACTCTGGATCAGATTGTTGTGAATAACCCCGAGCCATTTCTTTGAAGGCCTAATAAATGGCCTCGAGCCATCCTCCCAAGACAGAATACACAGCGAGACTGGAAGGT
>JAGPOW010003182.1:29603837-29663966 GCA_030014935.1 Caiman crocodilus
AAAACTTTTTTTCTTTCAAACTTCCAACTGGCATTCATATATTGGCTCATGCATGCCGGGCAACGAATTCAGACTTGGGCTGAAGCATAACAAGATCACTGCCATCCAAAGCGGCCAGATCTGAAGCCAGCAGTAATCTGATTGGACTCGCATAGGCCTAGTGAGCACCTTGGGGAAGAAGGAATTTAAAGCACTATTTAATCTTTCACTTAAAATTAAAAAAAGAGCACCCAACTGAGGATAAGCTTTTGATTATTTTTTCTTCCTTTTGTGGAAAGATGTGGCATTTGACTTCTAATTGTAGGAATGACTGGGTGAGCCTCAGGTGAGATGCATGCTAACAAAAAAGTGTAGAAGTTGTGTGGAACCTAGGTAATAAGAGTACTAACCAACCGTGGGTCCCTCTCAGCTTATGACTAAATGCTTCCTGCTTTGGGAACTCATCCCACACAGGCTAGAAAGGGAGGATGTTTTCTTTTAGCCTGAGCACACTGTAAGCTAGAAGGACATAACCAGGTAGTCTAAAAACCGGCAGTTTTGTTCTATGGCTTGGAAATGGAGAGAAGCAACCACCTCTTCTAATGAGTTTATGTTCCTGAACATAGTTCTATCAGAGTGCTTTTCTTCACAAGTGTCAAGGACAAACAATTCTCAAACAAATGGAACATAAACCAGCATAGTGTTGTCTTTGAAGATCCAGACCTCCAAAAGAAGATAGAATGAAGTGAGAGAGTGGATCCACTCTTCTTAGGAGCATGGTCAGAAGGGAAGAACTGTCTTAAAGAGGAAATATTTTCAAGTGGAAAATCCTCCCAATCTAACTTCTGACTTTTCATGTTAGTGTAATCACAAGCACTTAGGATGTACGTAGTACATGCAGGCACATCACTTAATTCAGAGGTCACTGCTGTGTATCACACAGGAGTAACTTTCACCTGTGTTTTGATTTTAGCTAATTGAAACCAGGCAGAACCTGGCAGAGTGATGCTTTCAGCTAACCCCTTCTGGTACAGACTTTATTCCAGGGCAGAAGTAGCAATCAATAATTTCCTATCTGGATTACAGAAGCATTCTGTGGATGAGCATTTCCCCATATAAATTAGAAGATGCCATCACTTCTGTTACTCCCCTACCTGAGATCCTTCTGCCTGGATGGAAGCAATCATTTCAAAGCTTAGAGAAGATGAGAATTCAGCTCACAGGAGCACAGAGACTAAAACAAAAACCTGCCATAATCCAGTCCAAAAATACATTTTCATTAATGGAGCAATAAGTGATCCCTCCAGAACTACATGCCCCTTAAGCACTTTGACTCCAACCATTTCTTGCTGGGATTCTATGACACCAGCTGACTTCCTGCCCTTTGGGCAGGGGGGCTGGACTCGATGATCTTCCGAGGTCCCTTCCAGCCCTAATGTCTATGAAATTTCAATAGGAATTGACCCCGAGACAGTAAAAAAGACACTTTTCAGCACAGAGCTGTATGAAGAAACATGTATGAAAGGTAAATGCAAGTTTGACTTTATCCAAGTGGGGCAGACATGCATGCCTGGAAGCACTTATTTTTTCAAACATCCGTGCTTACACAGAACCTGAGGTTAGGAGGACTGTTGCCAAACTAGCTTACTCCTTTGCTTATACTTCTCAAACAACATTCTCATATTGTCACTGGAACTATCAAGTGATTAAAAAACTTAATCATGATTAGTTGCGTGATTTAAAAAGTTAGTTGTAATTTATTGTAATTTCAATCACATGGCTAAAAACAAAATTATGCAGGTACTTTATATGGTTGGGGGTGGATTTGGGGATGTGTGTGGGGAATTTGTGAAGGTGTGGGGGGTTATGGGTGTGTGTGTGGGGGGGTTGAAGCCCAGTCAGGGGGGCCCCCCACACACCCTGGGAGGATGCGGAGTACTGTACGTCAAAGTGGGGGGCCTGTGGCTTGAGTGAGGGGCACAGGAATATCACTGCCCCTCCCTACCCCACAATCAAATCATATTACCTCTTGCCACAGGTGTCCTCCTTTTTGAAACTGGAAATATGGTAACTCTACAGCAATGCAGCCTAGTAGCATGTAGAGCAGCCCCCAGCAGGTAGGTTGGGGTGGGGGGGAAGGAGACACACAGATGGAGGCCCTCATGGCAAAGGAGGGTGTGGGGCAGGGGCTGGGATGAACTGGCTTCAGGTCTGAGGCCATGTGTGGTACAGAGCCGCAGGAGCTTTGTTTAGGGGCATGGGTGGGGGTACGGCTCCCCACTGCTGTGCAGACCCCCAGAGGAGGCATGTGCTCTTGAATTTGTACATAAAGCAGAGGCAGGCTGCTCGCTGAGGGCTAGGGCTCTGTGCCCTGCTGCCTCTTCTCTGAGAGCTGTGCTGGCTGTGCGTTCCCTGCCCACCCTGTGGTGGGAGGCATGTCATGGTGTTGTGTGGGTCCCAGGGCAAAGGCAACAGGGTGCAGAGCCCCAACCCGCAGTGGATAGCCTGCCTCTGTGCTATGGACAAATCCAGGGGGCACATGCTCCCCATGCCTCTACCAGGAGTGTGCACAGCACCAGGGAGCAGTCCCCATTCCCATGCCCCTGGACCAGCCACCTGCGGCTCCATCCCATGACCTGCCCCAGCCCCAGGGTCCCATTCACCCCAGCCCCTGCACTGCCCCACTCCCTCCTTCACCACAGGGGCCTCAATCTGCCCTCTGCCCGTTTCCCTCCATAGACATACCTGCTGGCCACTGCTCTATATGCTGTGGGGTTGCACCCAGCGTCCTGATATATCAGTACACCTCATGTGTGTGTGTGTGTGTGTGTGTGTGCGCGCGCGCACGCACACGCGCATGCATCCTTTTTGCCCCCCCGCCTCCTGCACTCCCACGCAGCCTTCCTGCTGCAGGATTCCGGAGCCCACACCTGGGCTGCCCTGCAGCTCTTCTGCACTGCCACTACTGCCCTGCTGGGCACCTCAGAGCCAGTGGTGACAGTGGCAGAGTAGAGCCCAGGCATGGGCTCCAAAAACCATGTGCACAATTAACACAAAAAAACTAACTCAAGAACCAATTAATGTGTTAAATCACACATGTTAACAATGATTAATTGACAGCCCTGTCACATTTCAATATTTCACAAGAATAAGAAATGATTAAGCCTGCAGAAAACCAAATTGAATATACAGAGTAAGGCAGAAACATGGGGCTAGCTGTAACTATCAGCAGCTGTACGTTTCAGCTCCTGTAATATTAATAGAACAGACCCCAATGTGACTGATAAGGGAAGCACTGAGAACAATGCTCTAAACAACGAGAATGTGGCATTCTCTGAAACAAAAAGTTTAACTCAAAAAGTGAAGATTGATCATCACCAAAACATCAACAACAGACTTTAGTATTTGATCATGTGTTTGTTATAGGACTAGATTAGTGACTTCTGACAAATATGGATTCACAGTCAGCTCAGACAAAAGTAAAACTACTGGCCTTGTGAGTCTTACAGTGGATTTAAACATAGCTCTCCTCCTTTTCCTGTACTTACACTTGAAGCAGAGACTCTCCCGGATATCCAACAAAGTAACTGAAGATTTGGCTCTAAAATAACTCTCCAGTCATGAAACTGCTGCTTTCTATGCTGCTGGAATGGAAGCTGTAGGCCTTGCTGGAGCAATGATCAATCCATATACTGCTAACACAAAGGCTTACTAAAGCATTGGCCAGAGCAGTCCTCACCAGCAAGCCTGATTGATGCATGAGCTCCTTACACAAGTAAAACTTGGCATGTGGGCCAGACTAGCACTCCTGCCAGAAGATGGCAGGGAGAGATGACCATACAGATTGTAGGATAGTCCTATGCCTGCATAAGACTAGACTAGAACAGGAACACCCAGGTCAAGATACGAAACAAAACCATGGTGCAGGACAGTTTGAGACATTTAAGATATAGATGGAATGCAATACATAATTTGTTTTGACCATTGTATAAAAGGAGGGCTAAAAAACATGGGAACTTTGTAGCAGCCTAGGGGAACCTGTATGCTGTCGTGCTAACTGCCTTGTCACAAGCACAAATGTACTTGTTAGGCCAAAACACGTTAGGGCTTGTTGTGACCCTTGGTCATTTTCCAGGGGCTAGGCCAAGTTACAAAAGGGCTGCCAAACAGAAGGTCCAGAACCTGTTTCTGAGTAACCACAGTGTGAACCTTTGAAGATGTGATAAATACCTTGGTCAGAAAGTAGAAGGAAACCATCAAACAAAAATTAAACAACGCACAAGGCCTAAAAGGCGATAAGGGAAGACCATATATTAAATAATTCATATATACTATACCATAGCTTTATCTTAAAACTACTAGTAGTAATTATTTACGTAACCAAATGTATTACGTGTTATTTTGCTATAATAGATATCTTTTTGTTAAAATGCTTAGATAATTTGTAAAAAGCAGCTTGTTAGAGAAGACCATAAAGTAAGGTAAAGAAGAAACAGAAATACCATTCTACAATGGAAAAGGAAAGGCGATAAGAAACCCTCCCTGTCCCCCAAAGATATCCAAGGCCATAAGAGATCTGGTTCAGTCCAGTTCCAAAAGTTTCAGTGAAACAGATATATTTAAATAAAACCAATATCAGAAATCGTTTATTAGAATATTAAAACCTGCCACCTATAAATATTGGCTATAGGCTGGAGGGAAATTTGGAGAACTCAGCAAATTCAAGAAGGCCTGCTGCCAATCTGTGTGTCACCCTTCTTCCACCTTGCAAATCTCTCCAGCTGGAATAGGTGAGAATCTACGTTGTGCTGTTGCAGGTAGCCAGAGAGACTTCAGGATAAATGTTTGCTCTCGTGTTTTAAGGTGCAAGTAAATAAGAAGTTGTTTCTGCCTCTTTTATCAGTAGCCTTCCCACAAGGTTACCTGCAATCTAGGTAACAAGCTGTGCTTATAGACAATAAGCCTGGCTGAATCTCTGCCACCAAACCATGTCTCTGGTGTGGCTGTTCTTTAAAGCAAGACTGGTATTGGGATCTCCTGACTGACTCTGTCGACACTACAGTTCCTGAGACTTCAACTCTGACAACAAATCAATAACACTTGACAAGGACAACAGCAACAACAACACTGACAAAAATGCCAGACAACAAAAGCTACCATTCCACACTGCTCTAGGACATCATGCTTTCCTGCTTAAATGCAAGGTGCATGCCATTTGTGAGGAATAGTCTTTTTATGCTCCTAGGAGTACAGAAAACTGCAGGGTTAGAACTTTCAAAGCACAGATGGAAAAAGATATTTTCCCAAGTTGGGAGGTCTGCAAGTTTAGAAACATCTCACTACAGCCTTCTTCCCTAACTTAATGCTGATCTCTAAGCAAAGCCATTTAATGAAAAGGACAGATACCACGAGTTACTAAATGGATACCTAACTGTGATGCTAATACTATGCTGTAGGCTAAAAAAAAGCCAAAAAAATTAAGCGCTAGGGCAGGGACAGGCAATTATTTTAGATGAAGGGCCGCTTAATTTCTTTTGGTGAGCTGTCAAGGGCTGCAAGGGTGTCTCACCCCCTGGTTGCCAATTTGGGGCTGGAAGTCCTACCCCCTAACCCCTGACCTTTGCCACTGGAAGTCCCTCCCCTTGCCCCCAGAAGTACTCCTTCTGAAAAGGAGGTTTGCCAATTTGGAACTAGAAAATAACCAAATTATATGCTAAAAATCAAACACTGACAATAACATATTTTAATTTTATTAAAAAAAAATTTATCCCGATTTGTGTGGTGTCTATAGAGGTGATCACATAATAGCTCAAAAGAAGTCTTACTCTTCTATATTGTGGGGAAGGGTGTGTGTGTGTGTGTGTGGAGGGGGAGCAGGTATGGGTGGGTATGTATGGAGTTTGTAGGGGGGGCCTGTGGATTTGTGGAGGTGTGTGGGTAGATATGGGGTTTGTGATGGAGCTGTGGGGTGTACATGGGGAGGGTGCATGTGCATGGCAGGATGTGCATGCATAGCAGTGAGTGGGGCTCCCCCCAGATGTGCAGAGATGTGTGGAGGGGGCCATGTGGAGGGTACAGTGTTTGTGGGGTGTGTGATTGCACATGGGGAAGGGTGTGGTTTGCAGGTACAGCGGGGTGTACATGGGAGTCCCCTGCACGTGCGTCCCCCTGTGCAGGTCAGCACCTGTCCCCTCCTCACAACAGCCTGGAGCCCATATGCCTTGCTGTACCTCCTTGCCACCACCAACAGAATGCAATCTCCCCCCGCCCCGACTCACTCTGGATCCACCACTACTGGAGCGGACCAGCCGGAACCTGGGCACAGCCTCAACCTGACCTGTCCTGTGGCTGCTTTGTGCTGCCCACCCACACAGCAGGGCTGGGTAGCTCTGCAGCTGGACTGCCTTCCTAGGCAACCCAGGTGGCAGCAGCTCCTTCCAGCTGCCGACACCACTGGCCCCAGCTCTACGGTACCAGCGGGAACCCATGGTGCACAGCTCTGGCCCTGCTCCTGCTCCAGACTTGCCTGTCCAGGTTGAGCAGCAGTGGCATGGAACGGATGCTGTTGCTCAGTGCGGAGGAAAAGTGGCCCCTCCCCCTTGCTGATGCCTGCCGTTCCTGCTGCAGCCGCTTGGAGTCCATACTGCACTGGACTGCTCTGCAACTATGCCACTGTCAATGCCACCTCTGAGCTGCCCAGTCAGACAGCAGTGACAGTGCAGAACAGCCTGGGTGCAGGCTCCTGGAAAGTACAGAAGGAATGGCTAGCAACAGTGACGGGTTGGGACCACTTTTCCCCCCCATGCTGAGTAACAGCTTCTGTACTGTGCCATTGCTGCTCAGCCTGGACAGGTGAGCCTGGAGCAGGCACAGGGCATGCGGAATGGGAGCTGTGCAGCTTGGGTCTCCACTGATACTGCAGGGCTGAGGCCACCAGTGGCAGCCAGGAGACACTGCCACTTGGGCTGCCTAGAAAGGCAGTCCAGCTGCAGAGCCACCCCAGTCTTGCTGTGTGCCACGGGGCAGCAAGATGCAACACGGCTGGATGGTGCCTAGGCCAGGCGGAACCAAGGGACCCGCCATGGGTCAGACAAAGACCCGCCACAAGCCATATTTTGCCCACCCCTTTGCTAGGGCTAGCAACAGGACATCCCTCACCTTGAAACAAATCAGCAAAATAATCACACAAGAAAATGAAGAATCAGCTGAAAATGAAGAATCAGCCCCAGCCTTAACTCTGCCTGTCTGAAGGCCCATTCTCACCCCCTGAGCTCCACCACAGACAGAGAGAGGGATTCCAGTCTGTCCTTTCTGGACAGTTCTGTGAAACTACACACATATTTGTTAATGGAAATATTTCTGTCAGCTTTGCTGATTCAAGTTCTAAAAAGCTTTCTACTTTTGCTTACTGAATGTATTTTCTGGAAAAAAAAAATTACTTCCCTGTAAAAAAGGCCATGAGTCAAAATCAGAAACTTACTGGTCATCTATAGGAAATCTACAAACGTGATTTCCATGGCATAGATTTCTTACTCCAAACTGTTCAATGCAACATTTATATTAGTAGTGGCCAACCTGTTGTTTGTATACCTTGGGCAACTGATGTGTTTGATATTCCAGTGCTAAGGTGATTGGTGCTTTGAAAATGCAAGTCAGAATCCAAAGCGAGGCATTTGGCTGAAGCAAACACAGGAGCTACCATCTAGAACTCAATAAAAGAATGACAAAATCATGCGCTTTAAAGCCAAACACTGGATGTAAAATGCTTCCTAAATTAAGGCTTCAATTACTTCATATACCCAAGTATCTGTATATATATATCAAAGTTGAATATCAAACCTGATATTCAAAGATCAAGTTGGCAGAGTTGCAGTAATGGTGCTTTCATCCAAATCTAAAACAAACCTTTATTACTATACCAAGCTTACTGCAAGTCTTTAACTAAATATTTTTGTAGAAAATAGTTTCTAAGAGGATAAATCCAAATGCTTTCTGTTAAGGAATTCTCTTACATTTTCTGATCTTAGTTTTACGGCATTTGTAAGTACAGGCATCCCGCATCTTACATGGGGGTTACATTCTAAAGGCAGCGCGTAAAGGTGAAAATCGCGTACAGTGAAATTGCCCATTACCATACCAGTTGTGACTGCCTCTGCCTCCAAAACCTCCTGCTGCCGCTGCGGAGCCGCACTTAGAGCTGTACAGCCAGCTGCAGCAATGCAGCGCAGGGTGGTGGGAGGATGGCTGCGCGCCACCCGGCCACCGCCACGCCTGGCGGCCAACCACACAGCTCTGGGCATGGCTCCATGGTGGTGGTGGGAGGTTTTGGAGGCAGAGGCAGTCACCACTGGCAGCATGGTGGTGATCAGGCCTCCAGGTAAGTGGCAGTGCCATGTGCAGACTCAAGCCCCGCCCCCCCTCCCCACCCGCATACAGTTGAATTCACACAAAAGTTAAATGAGTGCAAGATGCAGGATGCCTGTATCAGATTTTTGGGATTTTGAAGCTCAGTTCAGTTTTTGCTTTCCTTTTATTCTGACACCTTAAACATACATTTGAAAAAAGGAAGCCCATAGAGTTGGCACAGGTAGTCCAGCTGTTACACTAGGTTCTCTTAAACTCTGATTCTTTAATGAACACTTCATGAAGGAGTTCTTTCATTCTATAAAGTGCCACATCAGCAAATTTAACATGCTGCTGGTAGTTCTAGTCATAGAAAACTTTTTGGCACAAGTTCTATATACAGCACATTAATTTGAGCTGAGTGCTTAATAGAAGCCTCTTTTTGTTTTCTAATTCTTCTCTGCAAGGTATTTCTAAATGTGGAATGCCAAGAGAGCCTCCTGGCTGCACCATCCTAATTAAGCCTCCCCAGTTGCCTTTTGTTTAGATTGTGGCTATTTTAAAATTGTATGGCTTCAATGTGGAACACAAAGTCAACTTAAACTCAAAAGGGTTTACAACAGCAGGGCACTGAGGACACAAAGAGAGGGTATAAGAGTTATATTAAAGTAGCAAGAGTATTTTAATTCTAAAATGTTTAATTGTAACCATTTGAATGATTTTTCTCTGAAAACAAAACAAAATATGAAAAACGCAAATGGATGACTCAGCTCTTAACAGCAACCGAGCAGTATCTATTTTTAGCTATCCTTTCTGCTATAACATGGCTGCAGAGACCAGGTGCTTTCTAAAATGCTGAGTGATGTCATAGGTTTGCTGATGGTGCCAAGTAAACATATCCATTCCTTAATGGGGCTCACCCAGTCCAGGAAATTCAAGCATTTCAAGCAGTAACAGCACAGCTTTCCAGAATGGCCAGGAGAACTTGCCAGCTCACACACAAAAAAACTCCACCGCCACCACCAAATGACTCCCTCTCCCCCTACCCTCGCCCTTTACAAAGAAAATGATGAAAACATCAATGTTTCAACTCTCCCATTGGGAGTTGAAGGGGGGTGCAGAAATTAACACATTCCAGGCAAAGAGGGCTTTGGAAGACTGCTGTAACAGTATTTATCCTTTATCACCAAGGATCTTGGTTTTTCCAGATAAAGAAATTACAAATTCTCTGTTAAAAGCCCCCAAAATCAGGATTAAAATTAAAGGCCCTTCCACAGCCCCTCTCTGATCCTGCTGGTGCCCCTCACTCCCAACCCACAGCCCCCACAGCCTTGCTGGTGCCCCTTGCCCCCCACCCAAAACCCCTGCTCCCCCAGCCTTGCCAGAGAGGACTCCTAGCCGCCAGGGGTATGGAACCGCAGCCCCCTGCCCCCACTTCCCCCCTCAAAGCAGCTGCAGGTGCTGAAGGCATGTCACCAGGGCAACAGGGGGGTGGAGCTCACACTGGTGCAGAATCTCCGCATGGCCCCGCTGTCCCTCAGCTGCACTGAGTTGTGCCCACCAGCTCCAGAGGCCCCAGGGGAAGGAAGCAGAACCGGAGCTCAAGCCTGCAGTCTGTGCCTGCCACAAGTACAGATCTGGGGGATGTGGATCTCCCCTGCCCCCTGGGAGTGTGCACAGCAGCAGGGAACCGGCCTTCCCCCTCCCCTGGATGAGCGACCCACGGCCCCATCCTGCTTCCCGCTGGGGCCCTGCAGTCACTCATTGCAGCCCTGGGCCCCAAGCCCCACCTACCTGGGCAGCAGCTCCAGACCTGCCCAGCTTCCTCCCTACAGGGCCCTCTGCCCTCCCACCCCCTTACCTGCTGGAGCTGCTCTACAGGCTGCTTGGGGTCACATGCATGCCTATGCATATGGTGCCCCCCCATCTTTTCATCTTCCTCCTGCTCCCTCCCAGCTCCCTGCAGGCTGGAACTCTGCCAGCCTGCAGGGAGCTCACTGCAAAACAGCAAGAGCTATGGTTTTCTCTGGTAAAATGAGAAAATCCATGTTTGCTTCTGGTAAAAGACAAAAATCTGACATTTACTCCATTTTCTCACGGGAAATGGAAAATCCAGATGCCTGTTCATCACACACCTCAGTAGTTTTGATCACCAGTCATGTCTTATTGTTCAAAATCACAATATAAGTAAAAACCATTATTTTCAAAACATAACACACTAATTACAACCATCCTGTAACATTTTGCTCCATTTTACAGAAGAGAGAATAGAAAGGAGAAACCTGAAGTTCAGATCAGCAATGCAATGTCCCCCATGACAAAAGACGGCAATATTCCAGACAGCAGTAACGATCCAATAGGAAAGGGCAGCTGAGTGCAGTTTTAGCCACTGAGTCTAAATAGCCTCAACAGCTCATTTTGAAAGCTGAAGAATTAATGATTCTAGAGAAATATCTAGATTGCAGTCTTGAAGAAGATTTTTTTTTTCATTGAGTCCATCTAATTACCACTGAAATTATAGGTACTATCCCAGAGAGGACTGGAGTCAGATAGAAGTTCTCTCAACTCTCATTACCTATGAATATTGGTTTATATTTTTCCAGTTGTATTTGTGTAGTATACAAGAAAGATAGTTGACAGACTATCAAAGATCCTGGTTTACAGCAGTATTTTAATATAAGAAATATGTAAAATTTATATTTTGCAAACTTACCCCATTCCTTGCTTAAATGCTTCAATCAGCTCATTTTTCTTATTCTGGTCTTCTACCCAGTATACACTGGGAATTACAAACTCCGATATAACTCGGCACTCTGGGCAGGATCTTAAATGAATTGAAACAAAAGTATGTGCCACGTTAACAACTGACATAGCTCACTTCCTAGCTATAAACAGCTACTTCAGACCAAAATAGTATACATTTCAAATGCAAAAAAAGTATATAGCTTCCACTGAAGTCAATTCAATCCAATCCAATCCAATATTTTCTCTAATGACATCTGAATCTGAGGTTCTGTAATTCCCTGGCCCTTGGAATATGAATTTTCTTGAATCAAATCTAAATAAGGCTACCTTTAAATGTAGTATCATAAAATTTATTCTCTCAAAGGATTACTGAAGGGACCATGTGACTTGCAGAAGTGAACAGAGTGACCAGTTAGACTTCACTTACTTTATGATTGGATTCTCAAACTGTTTGGCACACCTCCACTGTCGAATGCAGGATAGACAGTACGTATGACTGCAGTTGGAAAGGATTCCAAACCTCCGTTCAGAGGCTGATGGTTTCTCATATATCACCTCCATGCAAATGCTGCATACCTTATCCTGACTTGCCTGGAAGGCAAAAGCCTTCTCCATCTCGTGTTCAAAAGCGGCCATGCACATCTGTCAAAAACAGGACAGAAAAAAAAAAAAAATCACTCTACAACATACCAGCCCTGTACAAATGTGAACTAGAAACAGGTTGGGAGGAGAAAGAAATGAATACATCCATTTCTGTAGAGGGCATAGTCCATACACTTCTATGTAACAGTCAGAAAACAATGTTTGTTAACTATTCTAGTCCTCATGAGAACACAGGATTTTACCTCAGATTTTAGCGTGGTTTTGGGATTCAACTTTTTTTTTTTAAGTCAAACACTGATAAACCTAAATTCTGTAACACTTACCAAATGACACCCATGATTCATCACCAGAACAGAACCTTCAGAGCAACACACAAGCCTCCGCCAACCAAGTTAACTGAGGATAGGGTGTACACTGACAGCAATTTAAAAAGGGAAGGAAGACCAGCTACTTGTGCTCACAGTGTAACAGCAGCTGCATCTTACATCTACACATGAAATTAATTTGACACAAACTGGTACAATTCACACCAGAGTTTATTGTTCTCAGGCACAATGTTTACATGTACACTCAAAATCACAGCATGTTGGAACGGTGGAGCAGTCCTGGCTGGCAGGGAGCCCGGTGTGGGGGGCAGCCTGCCAACCTGCGGCTGCTCTAGTGCAGCTAAGGGCTGGCTGGGGCACAAGGGTGCTACAGTGCACGGCTAGCCAGCAGGCAGCCCCAGGCTGTAGCACTCTTATGCCCCAGCCAACCCCGATAAGCATCTACACATGCATTGTGGTGAAGTAAATAACTCCGCTGTATGACAGTACTTGTGTTGGGCAGTACTACCTTAGGGCAGAGTTAATTAGTTTACTCCAGCCTAATAGCACCACATGTGTGCTTTAGTGTGGAGCTAATTGGTCAGATCTGCAGTAAGCGTCTTGTGTGGATGCACCCTGAAGCAGTTACCCCTATATTAACCTGGGGCAATACAAGTGTAGCAAACCTGCTCCAGCTTTGACCCCAATTCATCCACTTGTATCACTAGAGGATCATGCATACATAACAGTTGCAGAGTAACACCTGATCCCTTATGCTTGCCTTCTGAAGCTGCTGAAAGTATATGTTCATGCAAAACTTGACATAAGATAGCCATTATGGACCAGCAGCAGAGTGGGGGAAAGATGCTAATGCATTTGACAATATTTGAGATTGGCAGAGCAATTACGAAACCCAAGAAACTTAAGTTTGATTCCAGGTTCCAGAGAGGCCTCTATTTCACTGCTTACACTCTTAACCCTTCTCCCTCCAGCATTTGCCGGTCCTAGGTGTCCTCCTCTTTTATCCTCTTCCCCTGCCCACCTCCACCCCCCACAGTGCCCACCACTTACTTGCCTTCATCTCTATTCCACACCCCAGTCCTCACATTTAACACTGATGTAAATACATATACCCAAGGGGATAAGAACCTATTGTGCCACCATAATTAGACAGCAGCAATTACAGAGGTCTACACAGAAGTAAACTGACCACAGCCTACAGTTTTAGTTGGATTAAGACTGGATAGCTCAAACAAGCAGCTGCAAAATAGACCAACATCCCTTAAATACAGTCAAGACTGGCAATGATGGGAAGTTACCCATCCAGCAGCATTTCAGTGGCTGTGGGCAAACAGCTGGTTGTCTCGGGTGAGCATGATCTGGGAGAAATAATTTAGGAGCTTCCAGAGGTGACTGTAAGCATCAAATAGGAAAGACAGTCCAACTTTTATAAAGAATTAAATTAAAAGAGCAACAGAAATTTATGCTAGTACATGCCGCAATTGGGATTTCAATGTTCAGGGTTTCCAATATGATGGCAATGAAATCCCCCTGCTGAAATGCAGTAAAAACAAAATATATTTAATGATATAAACAGGAAATCACCAGTTTGACTTTCTTAATAAGACTACAAACAATTTAACTTATTTTTCATGATTCTTGTTCAATTAAATTTTCAAAATTCACACTGTACTTAGTAGTTAAAGCCATGGAAAAAGTGTGCAGAAAGATTATACTTATATGACAGAAGCCACACAATACAGGCAAAGCTGAACAGGTGGCAGGGCCATTAAAGCTGTAACTCTAGCACTGCCTTAGCAAATTTGAAACCTGAGTTCAAATGCCCCATGGTTCCCTTGTAAATACATGAATAGTTGTGGCTTTTAGAACAAGAATTTTATGGTGGTTCAGTCATCTCTAAATACTGTTAACTTTTACCGTCTCATGAGCCTTCCTTTGCTCCTGGTCGAAGGGATGAAGCACTTGCAATCCACAGATCTCACACACCTCTCCATGGAGGTAAGGGCACTGGTCACCGAACTGGCACGCCCCAGCAGCTGCATAGGGACACAGCTGCTGTCCATCAGCAGAGGAACTTCCAGGCATTGGATCTTCCAGCCCAGTGCAAATAGCTTCTAGATATGAATGGGGCTTCATTTCCAGATCATCAGTTCTGTCACTGCAACAAGCCAGGTCACTTGCTGCACTGAGTCTCGTCTTTTCTTCATTCAAACTACGTAAATCTTAAAAGAAAAAAAAGCACAATATATTGAATGATCATGAAGGCATAAAAGCCACAAAGGAACCTGTCTTGAATACAAAGGCTACCTGATGAACTAAAGGGTTATTTAACCATGGCCCGCTCACCGGCTGAATCCACATATATAGCTCCTTCTATACCTAAACTCAGCAGCATTTTACAATCAAAATTATATACTGCAAAGCCTGAAAATACCAGGTACATACACATTTTGAACTGCTTTCATATTTGCACTTGAAACAAGGCTAAAATCCTCCTGGTTCTCAACTAAATGAATGAATGAATAAATTTGTTCTCCACAATTCCCTCTCTTGGCAATTCAGGGGCCAGCTGCATTCATGTGACTGCAAAGAATTGCTCCAAAACAGATTTCCCTGTCACTGTTTGGAAATTTCTCCTCTGAATAACATTTTGTAAATAGAAGACCTGGTATTACTAGAAACTTCTGATTTTGCATAGCATCTCAAATGCAGTACATACAGATTGACTGTTTAAGACATGGAAAAAAAACCCCACAGCTTGGCAGTACATGCCCAGAAGAAACATTGCATTAATTTGACCCAGCTTGCCCAATGTCCATGTAGATTGTGTGCTTCAGCAGGACTTTTTGGTGCTTTTATCTAATATCTGATTAAATCAGCCATCAATTAGATAGAAGTGCCAAAAAGCCCCACTGAAGTGTGCAATCTATACAGACACTGGGGAGCTGAGTTCAACTAATGCACTTCTTCTTTTGGTCAAGTGCTGGTTTTTTGGGTTTTTTTCCCATGTCTGTCAGCAGCCATTATGTCACTCTTTCACCATGAACTCCCAAAAGGAATTTTACTGGAGTTTTATTGATGAAAGGACAAGGAGACAGACAGATCATGTTCTGGTCACACACACTGTTCCAAAGCTGCCACCCAGTTTCTTCAGCATCCATCAAGGTTCAGCCCAGAGACCCCGCCAAGACAGGCTTAGCAGCAAGTGGCCTGGGGCACTGATAGGGTAGAGCAATTGTGCAGGGCTGAGAGAGGAAGAAGGAAGAAAACCCAGTATTGCAGCCTCACAAAGGATAGTGAAAGCAACATGGGGTAGGGAAGGATTTATTTATGGTGGACCTGGGGAGACCACGCTGGGTATGCACATAGAAATAGAGGACTGCTGAGAGCAGGAGCTTGACCCCCATTCTGCAGCATTAGGTAATACAGGACTCCCCCAGTATTTGTGCTCATGTATACTGGGTCAGTCCTCCAAGTGCTAATCCCCTGGCACCACCCCAAATCCCCCTTTACTACACAAATATCTGCTCATGCCCTGCTCTTGGAAGATGGCAAGAAAGGACCACATGGAGACACAGAAGAATCATTTGGGGAATGCATGGAGCAGAAGGAAAGTTTTCCCATGGAAAAGTTAACAGGTGTAAGCATTTGCAGAATTGTGTCACAAAGGTAACTGCATCTGCTTGGGCATCTGTAAATGGAAGAGACAAGGAAAAGAAGGGAAGTAATAAAACTACCAGCAGCAATAAGCATGGTAACTGTTCCAACTCACTTCTGTCCCTCAGCACTAGTGTTTTCTTTTCACGCTTGCCAGGTTCACATGTTTTGCTCTTGATTACAGGTGTGCTATGCTCTGATGGAGGGTTTGGGCTGTGGAGCACTGGTAAAGAGAGGCTGGGTGGTGCAATGCCCACTGTACCACTAGGAGCAGGAAGCCTGGTATGATCATATCTAAAAAGAAAAAGCAAAGTAAAAATTTGTGCTACAAGGACTAAACTGTGGTTGAAGGCATAACTGGGATTGTTCAGGAAACTACTGGACTCCACGCAGACAGTCCAGACTGGATTGCTCTCATACCCCCCTGCCCATACATTCTGTCAATGAAGCTTTAAGCACAGGTGTAGCAACAGTCCCCCACACTAGTCTACACAGTAGTCAGGGAAACCATTCCTCCCGAGGCAGGGGAACCGAAAATCCTGCCAACATCCTGTACGAGGTCTCGTCTCATAGCACCTGCTCAGACAAGATGGGGGGATGCATTCCCCTAGTGATGTACCTAGTGTATCATTTGCTCCTCCATTGTCAGTTCCTCTTTGCTTCTGTCAATATTAGTTAAGATGGCAAGTCATCAAATCATAGAAAAGCAGGGCTTGAAGGGACCTCCAGAGGCATCTAGTTCAACCCCCACTTGAGGCAGGACCATCCCATACAAACCGTAATCTAAACTCTATGTAAAACTACCCTCAATCCTGACACAACACACCTAACACCCTGATTTGCTGTAGGTAAAGCAGAGGAACCACAGTGCTGAGCCCTAGCTCAAGTCTGGGATCATGCCTGGTGTGCAGATGCCAATAAACACACTGGGGGTGGAAGCACAGAAGTTTATTGCTAGCAATAAATGGTGCAAGCGGAATAATTCCCGTAACAAGCACCCCGATCACTACCTCTAGGTATCTTTTATACAGAAGTTTGCAAGGTTTCGCAAGCGTGCTGTTCGGTGATTGGTTACAAGTGAATGATATAAGAAGCTCTCTACACCTGTGTTTTAGTCATGCGTCTCATTTACATACATGTATGTTTCATTAGCATACTTTTTCTCCACCTAGGGATGTGATTTTTAGTATTATAATGAGCCCTTTAACCCAGTTCCCTGTTTTTTTCTTGCTTGCCTTCGAGCCCCCCTTACCCAGTACCAATAGTACTGATGTCTCCTTCTTATCATTACAGATGAGCATTCCTCACATAGCATTCTCTTCTCCTTATTCCATTTGGGTAGAGGTTTCTGGGGCATACTTTACAATGGTAGCAAACAACCCGCAACTATGAAATACTGTGAAAATATACAAAAGAGGCCCTGGGCAGAGGCTGCACCCCTGCTACAGAGGAAGGCAAAAAGCTCCCACAGCATTGGCCAATCCGACCACAGGGTAAAATTCCTTCCTAATCCCAAATATGGCATCACTCTGGCTAGCAGGTCTTGTCCCTCTGTTCAAGGCCAGGAACCTCTGGCTTTGGTCCCAGCAAGAGTACTGGCACAGCCCTGCCAAAATCCACAGCCTGGGCTGCAGCTAACACTAGCTTAGCACCCCACCCCGGTGCAGAAAGGGCACAAGGGTGCGGCAGGTGGCAAGGCCCGGAAGGCCGGAAATCCCTGCAGCGCGGGACACAGGTCGGCCCAGCTCCGCCAGGCCGGGCCGTGGAGGGACCCGCGGGCGCTCACCTGCAGCGCGCGCCGTAGGCACACTGTCCCTTCTGGTAGAAGCGGCAGACGGCGGCTGCGCGGCTCGCGGACAGGTCGTGGGAAAACAGGCAGCGGCTGCCCTGGCGGCACACGCCATGTACGTAGTACCTGCGGGCGGGAAACGGGCGCCGTCACACGCCGGCCGCCCCCGGCCTGGACCGCGGGAGCCCCTCGCACAGCCCCCGGCCCCAGCGCGGCCCTCGCAGCGCGGCCTCACCTGCAGGTCACCTGCTTGGTGCTCATGGCTGGTCTCGCTCCTGCTGTCCGACCCGCCCGACCCCGAGCCCTCGGTTTCGCCGCGTAGGGGGTGGAGGGCAGAGCTGTGCGGAACTGTGCCGCAGCGGGAATGGGCGCGGGGGTACCCTGTTCCCCGCCGGACCGGAGCCGCCCCGCGCAGGGGGCGGGGCCAGGGAGAGCGGGCGGGAGCCATCGAGAGACAGCTGCTAGGGGCAGAGCGCCGCTCTTGGTGGGGGCGGGGCGTGCGACCTAGCTGACTTGCAAGCTGCTAGCTGCTGCTTCCGCCTGGTCTCTAGCGGAGCGCTGGCAGCCGAGTTCCAGCGCTCGTCACCGCGCGTTCCTGCAGCTATTGGCTGGGTGGGCTGCCAGCCTGCGTGTCGTCACCCCCCACTGCGAGCCGGGTCCCAGCGCGAGACCACCGGCGCCATGCAGCCGTGGGAGCCGGCGGATGGCGTCGTCCGGTTCCGCCACTGCGGGAAGTTCATCTTCGGCCAGCGTGTGCCCGCGCGCTGCCCCGCCTGCGGCCGCCGCCTCCTCTACCGCGGGCTGGAGCAGGCGCCCGTCAGCGTCCCCAGCCCCTTCGTCAACGGGCACGCGCGGTTCTGCGCCTTCCTGCTGCGGCCCACGGCTGGCGCCTTCCTGGGGTACGGCCGCCGTCCGCCGCTCGGCCTTACCCGCCGGCTCCGGCCCCGGGCCTTTCTCAGACGGGGGGTAGGCGCGCGTGTCCTGCCCGGTTCCCAGTTCGGGTCTTGCTGCACTTTGTCGTCTGCAAAACAGTTGGTGCGAAATGTCGCTTGGGCACTAAACCCCCGATCTGACCGAATGGGTGCGGGGTGTGTAGCGACCTGGTACGTTTGTCTCCTTAGTGGACGAGAAGTGCGAGCACCTACTGTGTGTGTGCACGGACTGCTGTTAAAAGCTGAGTTTTCATTGAAATTCTTATCCTGTGGGCTTGTGGTAAGGGGAAATCTGGGCCTTCATTTTTCATCTTTGGAGCTCCCAGTGTGGCTTGTCCTTCCGAGCCATTTGGGGTCTCCCTCTACTGTTGCCCTGTGTCCTGCTGTGCTATTGTTCTGGTCCAGTAGGGGAGTGTTTGGGGTGAATAGAAAATTACACTTCTACAAAATCTAAACAGCCATTTCTGGAAATGAAAAATGTCACGAGGTGTGTAATGATGTCTGCATCCATGCTTCCTCACATTCTAGTCTCAGCTGGAGTCAAAAGTACCAGCAATTAGGGAAGGAGATGTTTCAGAGTATTTTTAATGTGACCAAGCAGCCCCTGCATGAAGCTATTTTCAGTCATAAAAACTTTATACCATTTTTCTTTCAGAGAGTACGATGGGAAATCTGATCTTCATGTTGGAATAACCAGTACTAATGGTAACAAGAGCTTTGTAATTAATCTCTCCTTAAATATGCAACATCTTTGTGTATCTCCAGTACATTTCTGGGATTTAAACTATATATACAAGTTTGCTTTCACTCCTTTCTATCTTCCCTGAGGGCAGCATTTCTCAACCCATGGGTCATGACCCAAAAGTGGGTCACAAGAATATATGAAAGAGTTGTGAACAAACTCTAAAAATGGATCCACATACTTCAAAAATGGATTCTCCCTTTAAAAGAGAACAACATGAGAAACCATGACTTTTCCCTTGTAGGCTGGCAGAGCTCCAGTCTGCAAGGGGCTGCTTGGGCCCCTCCACCCCACACACTGCGGATGGGGCAGGAGGTTGGGAGTGAGGGGCACTGGGTTGGGACTGGTCATTGATGTTTACAAATGGGTCCTGGTACAAAATAGGATAAGAAACAGTGCTTTAGGGGTTAGGATTGAATAGCACTCATTTCAGAGCCAGCCAATTGCATTCACTAACTGGTTAGATGCATGGTGTCTGAGATTTGCTGTTAAAAAACATCTCCAAAGCTGTTGGCTCTACTAGTAGAGATCTACAGTGAAATCTGGGCTCTGCTAATGTCAAAGGAAATTGGGGTTGACAGTTTAATGGTGGGATTCTGTTTTAACATCTCAGCACTGACCAGAGATAGCTCCAGAACAAAACCACCTATCATTATAATCCCAAACTTTTAAGATTCCTATAAAATGGAACTCATGTTGGAAACCAAACCCAGCCCTATTTATCTATTCTCAGGACAAAATGCTAACAAGGTAGGCAGCCTTTGAGAGACATACTAGAAAATGTTTGCTTTACAGTTATTTGTACTGCCACTTTAAATACATTTTCCTTAACAGGACATTGTCAGATTATAACAGCCTTTTTGATTATATCTGATAGAATTTTAAAAATTGAATTTAATGTGTTCATCTTTTGCATTTTTCTCAGTGAAAGTAGATTATCAGTTTCACTTTTCAACCCACTTTCACTGAATTATTTTGCACTAACAGAAAGGGGTAACACTTGTGTTGCAGGTGTGACAGTAGATTAGTTTTTAATTTCAAAATAAACATTCAGCATGTTCTATGGGAGTGTTTTGTTTTTTGTTTTTTTTTAATAAATTTTGCTTGTTGCCTCTTTAATCAACTAAGACTCGAATTACAACATCTAAGAAGAACTTTCAAAGTCAAGATTAGTTGTGGGACAGAATATGATGTTTTTGGTAGGGGAGGAAGTAGGAGGACAGTTTTACACACTTCAATAACTGCTGTAGTACAGTGAGGAGTACCATTATGGAAAGCAGCTGCTTCATCCAGTTAGCAGAACTGTAACTTTATTTCTAATTCTCCAGCTCTTGCTAATAACATTTCTGTTTGTATTTCCAGGACTCGTATACAATTACAATGAAACAGGCATTCACAAAGTTGAATTTGGGTGGGAACAATGCATTAGTATCCCACTAGTACAGCCAGGCATGTATGGGCTGCTTCAACAGTGGGATAAGTACCTAGAAGAATTCTCTGCTGGAGAGGCCTGGCTTCCTCACAGGTATGTAAGTTCAGCAGATAAATTTAACAGAAAAGAGTTAATTCAGGATTGAATTGTACTAAGTTGTGGTTCACCGCTGGTTTCATATTCTTGGATCACATAGCAACAGTTTGTAAAGTCCTTTCAAACAACTAGCAGCTTGAAAATCTACAACTTTGTTAAATGGTACGGTGTTTTGAGGGAGTGGCCAAAGTAATAGATATGCTTGCTGGAACACAGAGCCTTTATATTAGAGCCAGTTGCTCCAACAACAGAAGAATTTTGTGCAAAAACAATAAGATCCTCCCAAATCAGGGCTCTAGAGGTACCTGTGGTTAACTGTGGAAGCCCTGATTCTTCACAACTTTAGTCAAATCTACAGCTGGTGGGCTTGATTTCTCTTGGGTACTTCTGGCTTCACAGGCTAAAATCCTGATCATGCTTAAATCTAAGAGTTTTGTATACAGCATACATCTTGATGATTTATTCCATGTCAATGATGGGGAATGGAAAAAATGTTCAATGTGACTCGTATCCAGTTCCAGCTGGCTTGCAATGCTATACTTTCTTTTTGCCAGGTAAATGGAGAAAGCCTTAAAACATTTTGAGCAAATCTGGCATAGTCGTCATTGTGGGGTCATTTCTCCTTTTAGCTTCCACTGAGGCTGATGTCAGATGTAGACGTAACAAGAGATATTGGCCAGGCTGGAATATATACCACCACATCACCAAGTTTATTAATAAACAAACTCACTGAGAAGACCAGTGCTTTACACATGCTTTGTATAAAGTGAATTTATGAAATGGCTTGCTTGGGTCCAATCATGTGAAGGGCTTAAAACTAACTCCCATTCACTTCAGCACAATTTGAATCACTGTTTCCAGCTGATGTAGCCATGTATTTCAATGTGCATAGTTTTTCCCTATGTTTTGACTGAAGCCAAAAGGACTTGATTTATAATGGAATTCTCAGAAAGTGCCTGCCTGAGGAGCACAATTTCCACTGATGTTTAATAACTTTGGAACTTGTTAAGTTTCCACCCTTACTTCTAGAAAATAATTTGATGTCAAACAGAATAATGGAGGAAAGAGGGTTAGGTGTTTACATTTTTTTCCCCCCAGGAAAACTACTTCATAGCTTTCCCTGTATACTTCAAGAATATTTAATTCCAAGATACCCTATTCATGAAAGCAAGCAATCAGCTTGCCCAAAACATGTTTGCACCTACTGTGAATGCACATCCAAATTAAGAGTAGCGGTTGGAACCTTTCAGCTATTCAGGATCATTTGGCTGGATTCTGTAGATTTAAAAAAAAACAAAAACAAACCAGGTGTATAGTAAACCAGTTTTAATTCTGCATTCTGATCCTCATAAAAGACCAGGCCAAGTCTGTTCCAGTTCTTTCTTTTGCCACCCAGTTTTCAGAAGTGTACAATCAAGGCTTACCTGGAGTTGAAGCAGATATATTCATCTGGTGACCCAAATGTTATTGTTCCTGGCCAAATTCAAGCTGTTAAGACTGGTGTGTAAAACCTCTGTAACATCTGGGTGGATTATGAAAGTAGCTCTGATGGTTGTTCTGCCTTGTCATTATTTAAATCAGCTGTGATGTATATTTTGTTGCTTAGCCAAATTCTGTGCTGACTGCTGCAATAACTATAAGCAGCTGGTTTTGTTTAAGATAGAAAATGTTTGTGATTTATCTTCCTGATTACAAAGACAGCATGTCATTCTGTAGCCGTTATGTTTTATAACCTGACAGCTTAGTTCTCTTTCATAAACAGGCCCAGTTTAAGGGCTACAGTATGTTAAGATATCATTCATAAAGGATCTTGGACTTCAACATAAAAAAAAATCTGATTTCAGGCATCCTTTTATAAGACCTGAAATGAAATCAGTTCTACTTCTAAACTGAAAATCAGATACAAAGGTCCCAGGAATCATTGCTGCTGGCCTCATTGTTAGTTGGGCAGCAAGGGAAAAGTGAAAAATGTCCTCCACTGAGTAACTGTAATTTAAGAATCAACCCACTGGCTCTGAGCCATTTTTTAAATAAGCCATGATTTCTCAGCTCTGCATCTAAAGACCATAAAACAGTGTGGTGGAGAATCTCTTGTGTAGTGTTTTTAATAAAGTCCATATAGTTATTTTATTGTCTGAGAATGTAGAAGAGGCTGTAAAATATTTACTCTAATTCTCTATTTTTATTTAATCTACATTAAGTTTTGTGCATGGGAGCACTGAATTATATCTTCATAGTTATTGGAAGAATGTAAAATTAGATGCAATGGATTAAGTAAATGCATCCTGCTAACTTAAAAAAAAAAAAAAAAAGAAGTGCAGCTACAGTCCATGGCGGCTGAGTTGGATCAATGAGACCTTCCAGTGGCACCTTAAATTAGTGGCAGCTCTGTCTTTTTACCTGTACACTCGAATACTGAGCCATACTTCTTACTTGGCGAAGGTAATATGACAACATATTAGGTAATGGGGAGATAGTTACAGGGTCATCTATATAATAAATAGAGTAACGGCAGACTAAAGTCTATAAAATTATGCTCAAGCAATAAGGAAATTTTTTTTATTAATTCTTGTTAGCTCTATGTTAGTCCTGATTTGCTAAAGCATTTAAGTGCATGCTTTGCTGAACCGGCGCTAAGCACATGAACCATGACAATTTAGCATTGGTGCAAGTCTCCAGTGAGAAACTGCAAGAGATTTTCCAGTTGTTTTGCAATGCAGTGATGACAGTTACTCTGGCATATGTTTACAATCACTTTATAAAAACAGTTAGCTGTGATAAATGAAGTACACTCTGGCAATAGCATGCTTAGCAAATCAAAAGTCATAGGTCACTATAAACATAATGAGCATCAAAGCAGAAGAGCTTTGAAGAGAATAGTGGAAGACTTTGAACAAGAGTTGGTGTTCTATGTTACTGGTCTGCTGAAGACTGGACATTGCAAAAGTATTTTGTAAGTCCCCAGCATTTACACAGAACTCCTGCACATTTACAAATATCTTTGCTAAGATACAGGTAGAGCAGCATACAACATAGAGCTGTCAGCTATGCATAGGGAAGGAGAGCAGCCACAAGGTTAGGATGAGTAGCTTTCTGTACAAGTAACATGGTGGGAGGTGGTTATAGAGGTCTGTGCAGTGATATATTAAGAGAAAATGGTGGAAGTCTGGGGCAGGATGGGAAAGAGTAAGTTATTAAAATGCACAATTATTGTGAAACATAGGAGAATGTGGAAAACCTTACAAGATGAAAGGACAGGTGGCTACAGCTCACTTCCACTTGGGCTGTATTACACTTACACGCACGCGCGCGTGCACACACACACAAAATCCGCATAGTGCCCCACCTCCATATTATTATTTACATAAGAGCATTTCTGCTGGTTGGCCACATGTAGAATTTATTACCTGAAGTTTCACAGGTAAAAAAAATATGATTTTTAGTTCAGCAGTTGAATTAGCACTGCATTCAAGATACGTCGGTGGCACAATTTTTCATCATAGCTGTAGGAGATCCCATTGTGGCTGAATAGGATACCCTTGACGCTTATCAAATTAAGACGACATTGGTTTATAAAGTTGATTCTTTTTTAAAATCAGAATTTGTCATTGTGTGGTTTGGCATTTTGGTACCTGTATCTTGATACCCACAGTGTGCAACATCTCAGCGTAGATAGGGAAGCTAATTATTTCAGGCATCATACACTTAAGTGCCAACATGAAGGGAATTTTACAGCTTTTGAAGGGTATGTGATTCTTCCTCTCAGCTAATAAATGATTATGTGCCTTACACATGCAATTATCATTTAAATAACCCAGTATCTTTTTCATAGGTATGATGAACATTACCACAATTGTTACACCTATGCTCTGGCATTTATTAACTGCCTATTGGCTGCACAGGGAAAGCAACAAATGGACAAAAATGAATTCACAGAAAGATTTGTGATCCCACAGACAAGGAAAGCTTCCAAGTACATAACTCTTTACCAGGCAATAGCAGAAAACTGTTTCTACACTGTTGACATTTCTGATCAGGAAAAGAATGCTTGGGAGGAGGACAAACTGTTAAATTAAAAACCACCACAGACTTAAATACAAACAAAGCCAAAATATATATTCATGGCATGCTTAAAAACAGCTAATGTCCTGCTACATATATGAAAAAGATTAATTTGCATTATTTTAATAATGCTAAGGTGTGTAATAAAGATGCTCTGGGTGTCACAAAATTTTAAACTCTGCAACTTTTTAATTTTCTGGAGCATGTGGAAAAGCAAATATATTCCTGCGTGCATTCACCATACAGTACTTTGTTTTTTCAGGCAAAAGATCATAGTAACTTAAAGTAGCAAATTTAAATTTATAACTTTACTCAAAATAAATGTTATAGTATAACTCAAGGGTAGCCCCTGGCACAGTATGAAAAGGCATTTTGCTTGGCATGTGCACCTTGGGGTGGATGGTGGGGAGGGGACCAGGGCTGTGCTGTCACAACATGGCTTGGACTCCTCACGGCCCCCATGCTGTCTTACACTGGCATGCCAACATCTTACAAGTCAAGGTTGTGGGTGTTTTTTGGCACTCTGCTCAGAAATACGGCTGACCCCTAGTATAACTACACTTGCACTTGTGCATTAATGTGTGATTAAAAACAACATTAAGACAGCACTGGGATTACTGGTCACATTGTCATTATCTTCTACATTGGTTGCAACATGTAGTTTCTCAAGGGTGAAACATTTAAAAATTGAACCATATGGGATACCACTTTATAAAGAACGTTTTGAAGTTACCAATAGGCAGCAGTATTTATTCACTTCCTTTTGATAAAACATTGTATTTTCTTGCATATACAGTGTAGCCTAAGTAAGATACATTCTTCCTTCCCAACAACAAGTTATGTAAGGGGGGAAAAAAAGATTTTTCCAGAGTTACGTGCGCAGAGGCAGAGCTAAAGAGTCTGCAAGGCTGTGAAATAGGAAAGAGACCGGCAATAGCAACCAGACAGCAAAACCGCTAGAAGAAAGGTTAACTTGATTAGTATAACATCTATATCAGGGGTTCTCAATCTGTGGCCTGGCACTGGGCCGTGGTGAGTCAGCTGCCAAACCAGAAGTGGCCGCAGACCAGCAAACTGTGGTTCCCCCCCCAGAGCTGGACAGAGAGGCCATGGCTCCTTTTGCATGGCCCGTGGCAGTGCAGGGTTTGGTCCACCCCCCTGCTCAGGGAGTGGAGATATTATCTTTTGGCCAGAAATTCTGGCTGTGGTCAGCTGTGACTGCTGGGCTGTGGCATAAAAACTTTGGGAACCCCAGATCTAGACCATTCAAAATGAAAGACTATTATTAATACTTGTAGAGTGAAGAACAATGGGCCATTAAGTCAACTGATTTCCCCCAACTGCCTGAAAAGAAAGCCACTGCTGCTGTGGGGCAGTTGTATTTGGAATGGATGCTAAAGCAGGATGGTTCTAGCTTAGGCAGAAAAATTTGCTTCCTGCTTAAGAGGCACGCCAATCTGAAGAGGCTGATTTTTGGAGAAAAAGGTGTAGTATGCAAGAAAATATGATGTCTCTCATAACTTTATTGTACCTAGACAGGTTGTTACTCAGGTTGTTTGTAGTAGATCATTGTAAAAATAAATGGCTGAAGTGAAACCAGGCTCCTTGCTGGATCTCTCTCCGTCTTTCTTAAAGACTCTGGAAGGATATACTGCTTTAGCCAAAATGCTAGGGTACTGTGCATTAGCCAGGGGATTTTGCAGCCTAGAACCAGAAACACTCATCAAAATTTCCCCAAACAAGTTAAAATATTAAAAATGATCCCAATATATGCACTACAGCAGAAACAGACTGACATATACGGTGGGCCAACTTCTAATTGCTGTCACTATTCTGGTGTTATATCCTGTAAAACTTCATTGGTATTAATTCAGATATGCAATAGTATAACAGAACAGAATTTGGCTTTATTTCCCAGTTTAAAAACAAACAAGCAAAACAAAACCAAAAATAAAAAAACCCACTCAGCTAAGATCAGCTTTTCCAAGGTTCAGCTGTTTTGATAAATGCTTCTAATGTGTACCTTTGTACTTGGTATGCCATTTACATAAACACAACTTTCTTTTAATAGTTTAGCCTATGCATTTCATTCCTAGCATCATTTTGGGAGGTATTTATGACATCACAATACAGAAAGATTAGTTCTCACTGGAGTGAAATTCATCTTATGCTACAAATCAGCAAAAACCATCTGTACCACTTACATTCTACTTATGCCTTCAAATAGGATATAAGTGGAGAAAAGCCTTGCATGGGTGAATTGTACCCCAAGATATTTCTGATTTGATCACAAAAACCTTCTGTGTTTCTACAAACCAGAGTACATTTTATAAATAAGAGTAAATATGTAGTGTCTCTAGTTATACATTTCTGAAGGAAATAATGTGAAATCAAAGTACTGAAAATATTAAGTGTAGTTTGCTGCTAGGAAAAGAAATCTTTTGATTTATATTTTCTGTAAAGACCTTCACCTTCATCTTGAAGAGACCATTATCCAGCCACATTTTCACTTCTAATAGGAAACACTTCTGATAGGAAAAACATTTTATTGTTTGTGTTTTCTTTCTTGCAATTTTGTGTATAATATAATCTACAGTAATTACATGGTGCCTTTTACTGCAAAGCTGCTAAACCAAGAGGAGACACAGTAGAAGCATACTGTATCTAACACTTTCCAGCACACAGTTTCCAAAGGAGGCCTCTGTTACCAATTGGCACAATTAAAAGCAGTTTTAGAAATCTGCCAACACATGGAAGAACCAGCCATAAAAGCAAGGAACTTCCCCTCTGCAATGCTGAGCAGAAACAGTGCAAAGAGAATGAACGAGGGTAAACTGCTTAGCCAACGTTTTGTCCACAGCTTACAATATGCATAGTGCTACCAAGGACAACTTGACGATGCCAATGATCCCTTTGGGAAAAATTATATTAATTGCAAATCATTGTAAAAAACATAAAGAATGAGTAATTCCACACATTCTTTTAGCTTTACTGAACACACCATGATTTATACAACTGGGAAAGGACATTTCCTTTGTTAATTTCTTTCCATAATTTTGAATACAAGTTAAAAGCAATCAGGGTATTGCTATATGGTTGGTACAAGGCAGCAAGGTACAAGGACCTTTGAGTTAACACTGCATGCCAGCTCTGGAACTCAAACTAGTATAATCACATTACTGAAACACTGTGCTTAGGCTAGTAACCTTAAGAGGCTGAATTTAATATAGTCTGGGAACAACGTACCCTCCTCTGCCACGAGTAACCAGAACTACCAGCCTACGCATCACAAGCTCCTACAATCTAAGGTACATATAATGCCTGTTATTGCAGTAGGGAGCGTCTCGCAATATTCCATGCAGTCATCCTCACATCTTTATAAAGTAGGATAGTGCTGTTATCAGTGAAAATATATAATAAATATAAATAATATATATTCATAATATATAAATTAAATATATTTATATATATTTTACATGTGTTTGCTTTTTTAACTTTAACTGTCATTAAAGTGCAAAAGCTGTTCCAGCCTTGCTCCAGGACTCAGGACTTCTCCACTCCATCTCTCTGGCCCTACTAATCGTTTATTCTTTTCTGCACAGTGGCACAGCTTCACAAGAGTTCTGAAGAGTAACCCCCTTTAGTCTATACCCAGATGCTCAGCATTTCATGCTGGAGGTGGGAGATACAGACTTGAAACTGAATCCAGGTCTCCCACTTTCTGGATGGATGCTGTAATCACCAAGTTCTTTTATGACAAGAGGCAAGAACTACCCTTAGCCACATTTCAAGAGTAGTTCCTTCTCAATTTTCACAAGGAATAGCTTAAGCATATACTTTCAAGGGAGGGTTCTTGGCTGTGAATCTGAAGCAGAGTTTGGTACTTAAGTCCTACAGAAAGATGGGATTTAAAAATATCTCTGTCTCCTCAACATTTCCTACCAGCCAGCATTAAGCAGCTCCTAGTCTGTTCACTGGTCTTTGTGGATCCCATCCTGAAGCACCTAACTCCTGCCATACACTGCATGGAGAACCTAGATGTCCAAGTCAGGACTCTGGATTCCACTCTGGGGCCCAAGAACCTAGGCATTAGGTGTTGTAGTACACCAGTCCCCTTCCTGATCTGGATCTATAAGGTTACATAGAAAACTGATGACAGAAGAGGAACCTGAACCCATTCTTCCAACTCCTAAGCCTGTGCCACAATCAGCCATAATTCTTCCTCTCTTGGATAACACTGATAAGACAAGTAGCAACGGCCTGTGCTTTCACAGCAAAGATATCCAATGCTATAGAGGGAGGTTATCTGTGCTAGTTAGAAGTCAGGCAGAAGGCAGACTAGACGGCATCCGATGAAGTAAGTCCTCTGCTTACAAAAGCTTATGCTATATAGCTGTGATTTAATTTATAAAGATGCAAATCTACCCTGCCTCAATACTTAGTTTTATACTAAAGAAAATGAAGTGTAGCCACTAGAAAGAAGAATGTATTTTGAAGCACTATAGCAATAGTAGTGCACAGTGAATTGGAGGGGAAGAAACTTTAATTTTTTCCACATGGACAAAAAATGTTACCAATTATGTGTAATACTACACAGTACAGTATAATTTTAAATTGCATTGATACAAACATGCATCGCATTTTAGCAGGGAAAGGTCACTGTTCTGTGGAACAAGTCTACCATGTTAAGGTTATACTCTAATTTGATTACAATTATTTGTTCCTTTGACACTATTTCTTATTTCATTATAGTTCGTCTTGCTCATTGCGCTCACGAGAAGAGACCCAGCGATTTACAATTAATTCCTGAAATAAAACAACATACATTATTACAAAAACAATTGATAACAACTGAAGCCATGTCCCAGTGGCTAGGTCGTTATCTAAAGGAAACATGTACTGTCTCCTACAGAGGGAACTGAGGCAGGGATCTTTGGCACTACAGAGGACTTACTTGCAACCAATTTTCTCTCTTCACATATTTATACCCACTAGCTTTCTGGCCTCCCTGTTCTCATACCTTCCTTTAGGCCAACTATTACTCCTCATGCCTTCAACCTAGCACTAAAGGTTAATTCTGGGACCAGCTGCATCTGTGACCTCCCATGAACTTCTGCAAACCCCGGGGTGCAAAAGAATCTACAATGCTACAAAATCCATAATGCAGTTTTGTGCTCTCCAGAACATAACGCATGCCAGAGAATGAACAACAATTTAAGGGTGCTGTTATGATAGAGAGATGGCACTCTCACCCCATCAGGGACAGCTCAGTTAGCATACATGAATAATCACATTTGGAAGAAAGTTTACTTACCTGAACTTTAATTCTTTTCATACATTCTGGTGATGACATTTCTTTTTCAGTCATATCAGATGGTCTAATCAAATAGCATAATATAAGCTCCTGTTGGTAGATAAATATGTCTATCTCTGAGACACAAATATAAACATTTCAAATGATTTTTCTGAGAAAGAGTCTACACGTTAATTAGAAAATCATTTAATTAGTTTGAACAGGAGATGGTAATGTAGTCAATTTAAGACATAAATATGCCTGCATAAGATAGGGAGTACCATACTTACTCAAGATGACCTCCCCCAACAATTAGATTCTATATATGGGAAATGTATAAACCATAATTTCCCAGCTATAGAATCAAATTACTAGAAGGCCGTCTTAAATTTATGCTCCCTCCATTGCTATAGTAGGAAAAGCAGTTGCTGGGGAGCAGGGGGATGACGTGGTTAGGGGGCAGGTAACCCCCCCAACATTTCTTCCCCTACAGCCTTCCTGCCACCCCCACAACCTCAGCTCCCCATAACTTCTGCCCCTCACTTTCCATTCCCCACAATCTCTGCCCCTCCCCCTACAATCTGCCCCTCTCCACTTCTCCCTGTAGTCTCTGCCTCTTACCCCTCACCCCATTCCACACAGTGTCTGCCTCTCTCCCCTCCCCTGTCAAACATTGCTTGGGCTTTGTTCCCTCCTGGACTACAGTACATAGAAGAACAGTCCATGCTGACCACACAGCAGCATCAGCACTGCTGAATGGCCAGGCAGGGGACAGAGTTTCCATGTGCTCCATGCTTGACAGAGGATCTAGCCCAAGCTAGAGCCAAAGCACACTAAACAGGGAGATGGGGGCAGAGGAGGCACGGAAGCTGCAGAGGGCAGAAGGTAGGCAGCTACTGTGGGTCTGACTCTGACCCTGACTGGGGATCAGGGTCAGCCAGAGCCAAAGCAGTTGTCTGCCACCTGCCCCTTCCGCTTGCTATGCAAATTTAAGAGGCTTTTTTCTCCATGCTGATGGGGGAAAAACACCTCATCTTAAATTTGAGTAAATACAGTAGATATGATTAAGAGGAGAAAATACATCCACTAATATATCTGGAGTTTGCTGCCATCAGGTAGACATTAGGGCTATGTGAAATGGCAGTGTTTCGATTAGGTTTCAGATTTGGCCATTTCGGAGGACAGTGATCCGTTTTTTTGTTTCAGATAACCATCTTGTTTCGTTTCAGTCAAATCTCCTCTGAATTTGTTTTGAATGGGCTGCAAGTTTTGCACAGCCCTACTGCCCAGTCAGGCAGGGCTGGGGGCTGCAGGACAGGGCTGTGAGTGGCTCATTCGGAGGAGGGGGAGGGTCGCTGCCCTCCATGCAGGCGAGGAGACCCCGGCATGGATCTCTTATCCCTGTCATGCTGGGTCATGGGGCAGGGAAGCAGTGCAGAGTACAAAAGCCTGCTGGTCCTTGCCGCGTGACTCAGCTCCACACAGGGAGCAGAGATTCGTGCTGGGGGTCTCCTTGCTGCCACTGCCCACCCCATGCTGCCCTGGTGACATGGAGCTGTGTGGGGTGGACAGCAGTGGCGAGGAAACCCCAGCATGGATCTCTGCTCTGAGGAGCCAGGTCATGCAACAGGGACCAGCACTGGCCTGCTCTGCGACCTGGCTCTGCAGGAAGCAGATCCACGCTGGCGGTCTCCTCACTGCTGCTGCCCGCCCCAGATTTCTGCTCCCTGTGGAGCCAGGTCACGTGGCAGGGACCAGCACTGCCCTGCCATGTGACCTGACTCCACAGGGAGCAGAGATCTGTACTGGGGGTCTCCTCACCGTTGCTGCCCGCCCCGTGCAGCCCTGCATCTCCAGGGCGGTATAGGGTGGGCAGCAGCCGTGAGGAGACCCTCAGCATAGATTTCTGCTCCCTGAAGAGTCAAGTCACATGGCAGGGCAGCAGCATACAGCTGTTTCCCTGCAAGCCCAGTTCCAAAACTCCAAAATTTTCTGAAACATTTCCAAAACATTTTGGATGCTTTGTTTCATTTTGGAGATGTTTTGGAGCCTTCCCTTTTGATTCAGATTTGGTTGATGACTGGCAAAGTAACATTTCTTACATAGCTAATCATGAACTTCTGGAAGCCTCAGTGTCCAAAATATTTTTTCTTTTTGGGCACATTGGCTGGAATAAGGATTGGGAACAGTGACTAGGAATATCCCTCCAAGATGAATTTGGAGTAGCCCCTTCCAAAATGTGTCAACATTACTCCTGACAGGGAAGGGTATGTTCACCTGACAGCAGCACTGTCCTCTGCTTCTCAGCCTATGGAAGACTCATGCTGAAGATCCTAACTCTATTCATCTAATACCACTCTTCCATACTAGATTTTAAATTATTACATTTATCATTGAAAACTATTGCCAGAAACAGAATAAATATCCCATGTTACCTTAGACACATTGGTAGTAGTTCTATTCAAGCCAGACAAAGACTTCCAGCTAAATGGTCTGCGCAGTGACCCTATGAAGTCATCATTAACGAATTCAGCCATGACAGAATAACTGGAAAATAAACCCAACGGATAGTTAACTAAAGGAAATTATGATCACTTTAATATGTGGTTACAGGTTACATTTACCAATAGTAAATGAGTGGGACATAGACAAGTCATGAAACCAATGGGCTCTTTCCATCAGACAAGCAGGATGTATTAGAGAGACCACTTATCAATTATGGGCTTTCTTCCTCAAATCACATGGAAAATCCCTAATAAAAGGGACAATGTTATCAAGATTAAATTACTTCTCTTGATTGCATTTGGTATACATGATGGTTATTTGTTTCCTTCATTTAAATTCTATATAATTTTCTATGAACTCAAATTAAAATGACATGCTTATTAAAAATGTTTACCATGCATTCTAAGGAAACATGCCTGACAAGATTTTTGTGGGGGTGAAGAGTGGGAGACAACAGAGCTGGGGTTAGAAGAAACAAGCCAGAAGAATAATATCTGCACTGGGTAAATACATCAAGATGAAATAAGGAAGATTAATTCATTGGAACAAAGAAAGATTAATACACATCAGTGAAATGGGAGATACATGTTTTATATTAAAAACTGTGGAGCTCCAAACCTTGCATGGTAAAAGGGAGGGCCTTTTCGATACAGCACTGCAATAAAAAAAAATATATATTATTAGTCAAAGGATCATGAGGTCCCCAATTCTGTCTCAGTACCAGGGTTCACATTTTTTTAAATGAAACGTTTAATAAATCTTAATCACATTACTAAACTTCAAAACTTTTAACTCCACTGACAGCAAAGTGGTCCTAAAGGTGGCAGAGCAGAGAAAAAGGGTATTACAGTATGAGGAAAACAAGAACAGCAAAACAGATGGAAACTGCTGTAGGGGAGGAGGATTAAGAGGCCAGAAGTAAAAGGTTAACATTGAAAAAATTGTTTGAGCCACTGGAGTATTACACACAGAACTAACCAAGTGTTGTCTAACTACTTTACTTTTTCTGTCTGTAAGGGAAACACTTTCTGTTTCTTAGAAAGCCCAAATGCCATGGAACTACTGCAGTTCCACCCTGGAGGACAAATGACAAAGGTAAAGAGCAGAGACTGGTAGTTCTATCAGCCTCATTGTCTTCATTTCACTGATAAAAAAGGTCCACTTAATAAAGGCACAACTGGGTTGAGGTAACTTCCGGAGGCTGACTGCACACTCTCTCTCCATTCTGGCTACAGGCTTAAGGGAGTGAGAGATGTCTGGTCCCCAACCACTATGGAGTCTTCTGTGTACAACCTGCTTAACCAGCCTTTGGGAGAGAGTAGACAATCTCACTCTCATTATAATAATGGCCTGTAAATTAGTCATAAACAATTAACAAACATACCAGCTTGTTATTTAAACAAGCTACTTCAGAAACAGAGGAGCAAGGATGAACATGTCTAACAAGTATTCAGCTAATGATATTAACTGGGCAGCACACATCAAGAGTCGGTGCCATACAAACCAAAACATTTAGACCAGTAGACAAATCCTATGCCAATCTCTCATCTACTACTTGGGATATTTAGTGCCTTTAAGAGTCATACAGTAATGTCATGAAGAGAAGCTTTTGCTATTTATACAGACCTCTATTTTTTATCATAAAGCATGCATCATCATATCATCAGTTCTTTCTGACTGTACAAAAATGTTGTAACCAAGAAATTAAAAATTAACATAATAGTCAAGTTATTTACTATGGGAACACAGAAATCATGGAGAAGGTTGGAAAGGACTTCAAGAGATCATTTAGTCCAACCAGGGATCAAAGTTCCAATCTTGGTGTTATTAGCACCATACCCAACTGAGCTATGCAGCCTCATGTCTGGGGATACTACTGAATACTGGAATTTGTAAGAGATAAAAAGCTATCTTAAACTAAACCAAAATTAGGTAATGTTAACTAGAGGTGCACTGATACATTGGTCCATATCATATCGGCACCAGTGAAAGGAAAAATAGACATTATCGGCAATTGGCTTATTTTGGCTGATGTGGCCTATAATGTTGCTGATAAATGCCACGTACATTTGCACAGCCACAGTATACACAGCCAGTCTAGCAGCTGGTAAGTCTGGTGGGGGGAGGGAAGGGGTGTGGTGGGGGCAGACTGAGGCCACCGTGGTAAGGGACGGAGAGAGAGTAGGGTTGGGGCTGGGTCTCAAGGCAGGCACTGGCCAGCTGGGGCAGAGTAGGGGGGCCGCGGGGATGGGGGGCATATCCCACTGCTATGTGAAAAGGTTCCCTCTAAGATGCATACATGCACGGCTGCTCAAATTAAAAATCTTGTGCACAGTAAGTTTTTAATGCCACACACCTGCCCCAACCCAGTCACAGGCAGCTGCAGGAGAGGGGAGGGGCGCACACTCACAGCAGGTAAGTTTCACTGGGCTTGCGGCGGGGGTGGGGGGAAGCAGATTGAGACCCCCACAGGGGAGGAGGGAGTGCGGAAGGGGCAGGGTGCTGCCTCACTCCCTCCTGCACTGTGGGGATTGTCCCACGACCTGGCCTGGCCAGAGGCCAGTTCACCATGAATGGGGCCCCTGGCGGGTTTGGGGCAATTGGAGCCTGGCAGTTCAGCCAGGGGGGTGGGCGGGCGGATGCAGCTCCTGCAGCTGCATGCACCACGGGGCAGGAGGAGCACATTCCAGCCCTCTCTGGCTCCCCACACCATGCCCCTGGATGAGCTGCTGGGCTCTGATTGTCCCACAACCCAGCCCAGAGACCAGCAGCCTCTCCAGACGTGTGGCGCAGGCAGCCAAGTGAGGGCACATGGCCCAGTCCAGCTACCAATCTTTGCATGGGGAAAGGGTGGGCAGGATCAAGGTGCAGTCAACCTGGTGCTACCATCAAACCCTTCTGCACAGGTAGCCTGGTGCTGGCTTCCCCCCAGTAGCTCCTTTGTGTAACAACCCTCCAGGTTCTCTGCAGGTTGGAACACGAGTTGCAGGGTTGGGTGGAGGGATGATTTGGAAGGTGACACGGGCAAATGCCAGGTGCTTGGGAAACTTTGCAACAACGCTGAGCAGTTGAGAAGAGCAGCAATGAGCCCAGCATCACTTAAAGATCCAAGTTGCTATAGCCCAAACAGAGGCTGTCTTATTCACAGGGCTCTGTGAGGGGCAGTGGCTGAAACCACAGAGAAGACCATGTGATTTAAAAGTGGGCAGCATGGAGGGACTCAGATTTCCAGTCCAAGGTCTTGACAGCAGCTGGGAAACAGTGGAAGAAAGAAATGACCATGGACACACAGGTGATAATGTCATACACAAATGGGAAAATGAAGGCAAAATGTTTCCCATTACCACTGAGATAAAGGGAGCAAAAACACCTTTTTCTCCAAGAGGCTCAAGACACTAGAGCAACTGATGAAGGCTTTGGATCAAAGCAGCACATGCTGACAGGGGAAGGCAGGACCAATTTAGGAATGGACTGAAGTGGAGCACTCCTGGCATGCTCATAAATCTCTACACCTTAAAGGGAACTTTGCTATGCACATCCCTGGGGGAGCCAGGGGAGATGTGTACCTCCTGATCTGTGTGGGGGGCAAGAATGAGCTGCCAGGAGTTGGCACTGGGGCTATGCTTGGGGCAGGTGGCAGCAGCACTGGGAGGGAAGTCTATGGGGGGTGGGCTATGATGAATTTTGGGGTGGCTGTAGCCCCAGTAACCCCCCTTCACCCAAGTGTTACTGCTGCCTCCCCCAGGTCTAGTCCTAGCCCAACCCCTTGCTAGGAAGAGCCTGGCACTGCCCCCAGCCCCACCCTGCAGCAGCAGCCTGCCCTAGCCCCACGCACACATCTGGGGGCACACATCCCCTATGTCTGCCCCAGGGGTGTATGCAGTGGTGGAATCCACACCTCCCCCCTCCTCATGCCCCCCAGACAAGAATCTCAGGACTCTGTCCCATGCCCAGTCCTGCCCCATCCCCACTCCCTCACCACTGCCCCCCCCCATGAACAGATATACCAGCTGGATGTTGCTTTCCAAGATGCCGGGCTGCTTAATGGCAATCGGATCCATATAGACTGGTATGGCTCATTAATAACTGGCCATCAGTATTGGCCCACAACTTATTATGCACCCCTAATATTAACTACAACTTCAGTATGTTCTCTAGGGTCCAATCCAACTTCTACTGAAGTTAGGGGAAAGAACAGCAGAAACAGCAGGAGGAGCTATATCAGGTTTTAAGAGCAAAGAAGTGGAGTCCAATGTAAGGATCTGGGAAGTGAATTCCAGTGTAGTCCCACACCAATATCATGCCTACAAGCCAGAAAAGCAAGTATTTCAACTGCTTGAATGATGTATTGGCACCACTCAATCCATACAGGGGCAACATGGTCTGTCATTTGTGGTAGTATACAAATCAAGCCCATAGATGTCTTTTACTATATACAGGAGATGGGAAAGCCTGCTCTGCTCATGAAGCTCCAACAGGAAGTTTAAGTGGTGTGAAAAACCTTGCACTGGCTTTCACGCCTAAAAGTCAGTTGTAACTATTCTGTTTTTAAAGCATACTCACAGAAGTCAGTTCCATACTTCAGTCCTACTTTGGGGACCCATCCCTTACTGCGAAAGTAGTGATATGTCATGTATGTTGTTCTAAAACTGGGCTGCACATCACTAAAAATTTTCCATAGCTCCAAGATAGTTAAAGGCTCCTGAAATCACAACCAGAAATATTATTAACCAATGGCTAATATTATTATTACACTAACATAACAGCCTGCTGCTCTTACAAACTGAGAAGACCTAGAAAAATAGCATGTTCTGAATGATTCTAGTCAAATAACAAACATTATAGTCTGACTTTGCCTGAGGCAAACGCTACAGAAGTCCACACAGTTTGAGGAAGCAAGCGTGGTTTAAAAAAAACCAAAACAACAAAAACTTAAAAACTAACTGTTGAGGTAGGAGTGTTTTGCTAAGTTTTATGGGTGGTAGCTCAGGACTCAAGAATAAGAACACATACATCGAAGGAAATAAAAACATATTTTACATGAAAACAAAACACTTAGAACTCAAACAACATTTTTTGTGGGGACGAAAGGGAAGGACATTCCTTTAAATACCCTGGACACATCCACACATGCAAGCAAATTTGAGCCAGGGCTTTTTGCCTGAGTGCATGTGCCCAGACATGCACTTTATTGTGGAGAAAATTGTGCCACTTAGAGGAAAATAACTTCCTAGCTCCTCCCAGATCTACAACCAGGGGGAGGTAGAGCCTGGGTCAGAACCTGTGCTGGCCCCAGCAGTATGAAAACCTGCCCGGGCCAATAGCTCAGGGCTACTTGCCCTCAGGAGCTTCTGAGGCCCAGCCACTTAGTAGCTGGGGACATTAGGCCCTTGTGTCAGCTAGACTGCTGAAGCAGCATCCCAGATTCAGTTTTTAAAATACCCCAAAATCCACATTCTTCCACAATTAGAACAGAAAAGAGAGAGAGGGAGATTGATCAGATGGGCAATGTTTTATTGCTATATTTACAATGCTAAAGAAATTTGGAAGCCTACCAGTGTCTTTAGAATCATAATACAATAAATCCTACATATCTATATGTTTTAATGCTTGATTTGGTTTCCTTATCACATGGTGGATGTGTGATGGGGGGATGTGAGGTTTGAAGGAGGGAGTGGGAAGGGGAGTAGGGAGAATGTGGGTGGGTGTTTGAGTGGGATTGGAGAGGTATGTGGATAGGTGTGGGGGGACTGTGGATGTGGAGGCTGCTTAGGAGGGGTGGGTCTCCAGAGACTGGAGAAGAGCAGGATAACAAGTAGGAGGCTGGAAGGAATAAGAGAACGAGCAGGAGGCTCATTCCCCTCTTCCCCCCTCCCCAGTTCATTACCTAGCTCCCCATTCATTTCCCCATTCATTCTCTTGCTCCCCCTGTCCTCCATTCATTCCCCCAGCTGCCCGCTTGCTCTCCCAGCCCCCACCCCACACTCACCAGCAGTAACAGAGAACAAGGAGAAAGCTGGAGGGAGCAGGGGAAGTCTCCAGCTTATCTCCAGGGGCTTGCCTCCAGCCTCCTGCTTCTCTCCAGCCCCCTGCTCCTTCTCCTGCTTGTCTCCAGCCTCAGGAGGTCCCTCATCTGGACGTGCCCCTTGTCACAGGGCACTAAGGTATACCTGCTCCTTTAAGGACAGAAGCTCCTTTAAGTCCTAGCCACAGAGCCCTGTGAGTGAGGTAGAACTCCACAGCTACAGCCTGCCTGGGCAGCAAGCCAATGAGGGAATTAGCTGGCACTTGCACAGTCAGCTGACTGAATGGAGGCAGGGCCCTGGGCACATATAAGCCCCAGGGCTGGGGCTGGTAGGGGTTGGATCTCTGGCAGCCAGCAGGGGAAAGAGATCCTGCATGAAAGAGCTACCCAGAGGTGTTTGGTTCCTGATCTGTTGCCTGCAAGACTACTAGGGCTCTAGGAGTTCACAAGGTACCCAGGGCTAGGAGGTATGCAATACTAGGGGAGAAGTTTGTCTTCTTAAAGGGGAAGAGTGTGGTCTCCAGTTATTATTATCTTATAGCCCAAGGGCTTATGTTTGCATTGTCATCAGCACCAGTGGTTTTGGAATGAGGCTATAAAGGGAGGTGGAAGCCTCATTAGTGTCCACAGGAGCGCACACAGTTGTGTAGAGCTCAGTGCCACAAGGTACAGCTACAGGGGCCAGAGAGCCCAGCAACAAGAGGAAATTTCTTAGAGCTAGAACCTCAAAGCCAGGCACAACACAGTGGGTCTAGGCTAGAAGGTCTAGCTGCATAGAAGGGACAGAGGCCAAGTTGGCTGAGACCCCAACAGAGGGACTAGTCATATAACACCTGCAAGATATGGGGTGTGTTAAGAAGGAGGTTTTGGAGCCATGCTTCTATCCCATAAGGCTTAAGGTGTCCCAAGAGACATGAACTTGGAGCAGGACCCAGCAAGGGGTCCAAGAACCTGCAGGGTCTAGTGGGGTTCAACAGGACCATGGCCACACAGAAACTGGTGGGCAGTCTCCCTACTTATTATTTTTATCAACAAGACTTGGCACAGTCATGGAACCCAAGGGGCATCACAGCCATCCCTGGAGCGCTGTGACACACCTCTTTTAAAACCCATTTTTCTCTACTTTTTTTCCCACCAACACTTTTCTTTTCTAGACTGAATCTACACCTCTGCCCGGGTGTTCGTAATAACAACAATGAGAATTTCTTGACAATGTTCTTATATTAGCTCAACTACCAGATGTATAATACTTGAGGGGAAAAAAACTTCCCTCATCATGTCCAATTGCTGCCTTGGGCTTAGTAGCACATGATGTTACCACAGTAGTTGGCAGTTTAAGTCAGAGAACTATACCCAGATCAACAACACATTGTTCAGACACATGTCATGTGACAAAACATAGCATCTTACCTCACCATAATAAATACTTAAACATCCTAGGGCATACACCAAAAAAAAAGCCTGAAAAAGAACAGCAAGTTACATTACTGTATTTATATTGCATGGAGATTTCTCAGTATAAAATTATCTTGCAGTAGCATAAGAACAATATCAAAGTCACTAGCAGAGCAACAAGTTGCCAGATAATCACCTTTTGAAACTTCACTGTAGTCTTAAATCTAACCATTAAAACTGCATTGCCATCATCATATTTCTGACAATTAACTTTGGCTAGAATCCTTTGTATCCAATTCTTTAGAGGTCTACTTGGCTAATGGATCATAAAATGGATCCCCTTCCAAACTGTAATTTACTCAGAGGGCTGGAGCAGACAAAGACATTGTGTTCTAATTAAAACAAGATATGTATTTCTGGAGAAACAGGCTGAAATGCTGTTTGCCCAGATTTGCAGTCATTTACTCATGTGATTAGTCCCTCTGAATTCACTAGGACTTTTTACATGTCTAAAGTCTATTGGATTAGGCTCTTTAACTCCTTTCACCACATCCATGCAACCTATGGATTATTTAAAAATAAGTAAACTTAACAAAACATTCTAAAGATTGTAAATACAAAAGATCGCTCTTCATTTAGGGAAAAGGAACTAGAATACATTATAGTATACATTAATGTTTTGAAGTTAAAGTTGCAAAGTATTTAAAGCATACACATACCTCTTCCAGGCTAAGTTGCAAATATTCAAAAATCCTAAATGGATTTCTTCTGCATACTAATTTTTCCTTTTTGATCGACTAAAAGAAGAGCAATATCAAAATAAATTATAAAGAAGCAAACAAACGTTAAAGGTAATCCACATATTTTTTGTTCAAACAAAACTTTTTAAACATCTTGGATATTATTAACAATTAAAGTAGGCAAAAAAACTGTATGGTAAAAATAATCTGTGTTTAGCTACATCAATTCTCCAAGAGAAAGGGACATATTTGGCTTACATTTGATTGCTCATTTGCAGCTTCATCATGACAAAAGCTACTTTCTTCTTCTTGTACCAGAACATATTCTGTAGAACTGGCCAACTTGGAAGATACTTGCTGTTCAGAGTTGTCTTCTGTCTTGCAACCAGAGTATACAGTAAAGTAATTGTGTTTTTGACAATGTTCTATAAGCATAGCTGTAGAATCCATTATATCCAGTTCCTCAGAGCCATACTTGGCCAATGGATCGTGACGTGGATCCCCTTCCAAATAGGGTTTCTTGCAGTCTAGACTCTTGTTATGACATTCAACATTTGGTGCTACCACATCTCCATTAATTATGGAAGAATCTTGTGAAAGTTCCACTTTGTCTTCTTTATTTTCTATTTCTGGAGACATTTTTTTGCTGCATTGGTCAGCCTCTCTTTCCTCTTTCATAAAAGGCAGGGGAACTGGCTTAATGTAATTTTCAAGAATTTTATCTAAGTTCTCATCAAGTCCTTGTTCTTGCATAAGGCTTTTCGCCCATTCTACATGACAATGGTACCTAGATAACGTAAATACAAATGGAAGATTCCAGAATCCAACATCCTTCATGTGATGTCTTAAAAACAACACAACACACAGCATAGAAATAAATGCTAATTATTCTGTAAAAAGCAGATTAATTATGGCATTAAACCATGTTCTTACATTAATTGATCATCTTCTAGTTTCTGAATGAGTCTGCCTTGTTTTTAGACTCTTATGTTTATTGGCTTTGATAGTGAACAGAGAAAACAACCTACAATTATCATGGCATTACATTTTTAAGACTGCTATACGTAACTGCATATTTACTGCTAGGTACACAATTGGCTCCAAAAGAGGATACTGAGGATAGAGTGAAAAACAGATGGCCTCTTTAACATACATCTCAACAACTCAAACTTACTTAAATAGAAAGCCTAAAAAAATCAGGTCGAACTAATCCACCTTTTAAGGGCATTGTCGCAGAGCACTGAGATGCCCTGCTCCTAGAGAGGGGAAACTAGCAGGGAAAGAGCCATAGCTGGGAATAAGGAGCCCATATGTGGGTTGCCAGGGCAACCAGGAAGTCAACTGATTGCAAGGGGCAGGGCCTGGCCCTTAAAGCCCAGGAGCTGAGGCCAGGGCAGTTCTCTGCCAGCAGCCAGAGAGAAAGGAGCTCCTGGAGCAATGATATGAGCAGAAGCCTGACTACAGGTACAGTTCAAGCCGGGTAAAAGATGGCAGCTCTAGGATGTCTGAGCCACGTGATTTAGCTGGCAGGCTTTAAGTTATGTTGTAGCCTAGGGGACTGTGTTTTGCTTTGTTGTATCACCAGTGGTTTGGGTGAGGCTATTAGGGGTTGGAGAAGGCCTCATAGGGGACCCACAGCAGCATGGGGACCCCAGTGCCAGTAAGGGCACTGCATATGCGGTGCATAGACCCCAGTCCCAGAGAGGGGGCACTATTGAGAAGCCCCAGTGAGGGCGTGGCGAGCCCCTGTGAGGAAGGCCCAGAAGATGAGTCTGAGAAGGCCCAGCATAGCCACGGAGAGCCCCAGAGAGAGGGTAGCAGTGCTGAGGAGGCCCCAGAGAGAGGGCAAGTGTATTTGACAGACCAATGTCCATTCCATCTACAAAGCCTGGGGTGTGGTATAAGGGGTGGTTGGAACCATGCATAGCCCATAAGGCTAGGGTGCCTGGGAAGCACCCATTATACAGTGGGACCCACAAGAGGCCTGGGAGTCCACGGGGACAGAAGTCGCAATGAACCGTGTCCAAGAAGACGTAAGGCAGCCTCCCAAACTTATTTAAACAGCAAAGATGTGGCAGGCAAGAATTAGAGGGTGCCCTTGGGCCGATTTGGCACGGAGAGAGGGGGCCTTAAGGAGATCATGGCCCTCCTGTAGGACCCCGTTATGACAGGCATGAACACATAAACAAGGTAAGGAAGGGCTGTGATATTCAGTAGGTCAGCTACATGGGAATTGCAACTTTGCTCAATTCTACACCACAGTAAATGACAGCTGATCTGTAATGGCTGACTTCTGTTTTATTGAAGTCAGCCATCATTACAACACCACTACCTCTCTTTTATTAAAGGGTAAATTACCATTACCACAGCTTTAATTTATGACAGGGTAAAAGTGTGAATACATGTAGTACTAGCATAACACAAGTATTGTCATGAAAAGACTTCAGGATTAAGTTTTACATGATTACCAGCTACTCCTGTGAAAGCCCCTAGAAACAGCATTCATGTTCTTTATAGCTTATACTAATAGCTGAAAATGGGATTTAAGGATCTTGATTTAAGTAGCAGCCAGGGAATGATGAGACAAAGACCACCAATGTCAAATTCTAACCAGAATGATTTTCAGCTAGAAACAGGGCTCAGGATCTTTGCAGAATTCCCCAGATCAAATCATTCCCTGAGGGTGGGACAAATCTGTATTTCAGCCTCCTTAAAAAAGGGAGGAGGAACTTCTTCCTGGGAATGCCCATCTGCTGTTACACTGCATCTGTCCCACCAGCACACCCTGTAGTTATACAAAGTAGCCAAATTGCCCTACCTTTGATCCTCCTAGACTTATCCTTACAGGATCATACAAATATAACAGCTGCATTGTAACAGTTTGTATCAGTACACTTTGATATTGATAAAAATGTCATTTCTATCTAAACCTTGAAAATCTGAACACTGGGCCTTGGATATGTTTATATGTAAGCATCTATGATTACATCTTATTTTGTATTACCTTTCCAATGGCACTTCTAAGATAATTAAAATACTATTGTAACTGGGTCTCAGTTGAAGAGATGTCTTGTAAATGTGACTGACACTTTTTCAGAAGTAACTTAACACATGATGAAGACCTAAATGCATCTTCCCAAGTTAAAGCATTCAGAAAAATGTGTTCATTTTACACTTTTTTTAACATGATGATAGACAAAGTACTTAATGCCTTCTGGAATGTTTTTAACTCTATACACTTACATCCCACAAGACTGTGGCATACAGCCATCACATTTCAAACTGAAAAACTATAGGCTTGAAGGTACTTTTATAAAGGCCACCAAGTAGTGTATCTTAATATTTCCTGCGGAAAGTAAAAATACTGGGCTTGTTTTCACCATCTCTCTTCTGTGATCTAAAAAGAGCCTTAGAAGCCTGTATCATTTCAAAATAAAAGGTAGAGGACCATAACATCAAAGATAGCACATGGAAACTTTATTTAGATTATAATTTGCAGAAAGCCAGACCACTTTAGATAAAAGCTGTTCCCCAGTTCTTCACGAAGGGGTGAGGAAACCTAGAGTACATGTTCCAAGAAATCCTCCAAGAGCAAAGGAGTTGGAGCTTTCCTATCAAGCTTCTGGCAACCCTGGGAATGATTTCTGTTCCCTTCGTTCTGTTTAATACTTAGCAGCCTGGACTTTGCAGAGGATACAGTTCATCATTAGCTAAAGATGACTATTTAAACTTTATGATATCCTCTACACAGATGTCAATACAAATATGAACCAAAGGTACAGGAAGTGAATATGGGACTATAATTTTAAAAAGATACCTTGTATTTGTATCCAAATAAAGGATGGTTTCAGCCATCCAAGTCTCTGTGCTAAAGATGTGATTTTTGCCATCACATTTCTCTATTTTTCACATCTGTTTTCTCTTTTGTTGGAAACATTCATAAAAGCAGGAAGGAACTGACTGACTGTAAAGGACAAATGTCAAAACTATGTTTAAAATAGTCTCTTAACTTTCAGTTACTGAAATGCTAAGAATTATAAAAATACCAGGTACCGAATTTTCAGAAAAATGTGGCTTTTTTAAATTGACTGCGGCTAAGTAAAGATATTGAGTTTCTCCTAGGAGAGTGTTTGCTCAGTCAGGAGAAACTACAAGTGTACATATATTCAGGATTTTTTTCCGAGAGCGAAAATGGCAACTCCAGTAGGTTTAAAAAAAAACAAAACAAAAAAACAAAACATCAAATAAACAGGAACAACCAGAGTTAAATCACTCCTGGGAAGGTTTCTCCTGGCAAACTGAAGGTCTGTACACATTACCTTTTTAAAAGAGAAGTCACAGCACAGTCCTCTAACATCCCAGGGTGCTCTGCAGGCTCTCCTCCTTTACCTCCCTCCCTCCCCCTCACTGCTGCCATTCTGTCTTCAAGCAGATAGAGGGCTACAGAGCACTCTTAAGAGCTGTGCACCCTTGGCTATGCAGTCAGCAATGCAAGCTCTCTACTCTACAGGAGATCAGCATTTGACTGTTTGTTCAGGCATCTCCTTGTCAGTTTTTTTTCTACCAGAAAAATAAACCCATCAGAATTCTCCCAGATCATATGAAAATGTGTACACAGTCAGTATTCCCTCAAATGGCATTTCCTATTAGAAGCTAATTTCAGTAGCTAATTTCAGTACCTAATTTAAGATGCAAGCCTTAATTGTGCCATAATAATGGAGACCATTGCAATGATATATTTTATAATTTTATATCATTTAAACTGCGACATCATTGGAAAATATTTTTTACTTCTCACAATCAAGTTGAGAGACAGCAATTATAAGTAAAAGCAAAGTATTGTAAAAACAGAACAGTATATAAACAGGACCTTCAAAACATTACCTTAAAAATCATAAGATTGTATAATGCATTTCTTATCCTAATCACTGAACAGACTTAAATTTGTATTGTACCATACTTAACTACCATACAAGCCCCATTCACGATCCACATTGATTTTGTACACTATTCATCCAAATGGAACACTATGAATCACACCACATCCAGCAGTAATATGAATGTCATTTGGCATTTATTTTTAATAAAAATACACTTCACTTAAATGACTGCACTTTGCAGTCCTATAGTTATGAAAAACAGTATGACAATGCCTGGAGTGGTTTTCCATAAACTTGTTAGTTGAACTATATAAAAAAGGCCCCTAACTTACTTATTACAGAATATTAATATTATGCAGGCATACTCTGGAAAAATGAAAAAGATAATTAAATTATGTCAAATGTAAATCTTATAATGAAATGTTAATATTTTCTAAACACCACTGACTATGTTAGCCCATTCTGAATGATCCTAATAAACAAACAAGACAGCTATTTAAAAAAAAAAAAAAAAGCAAGCCATAAAATATTCCACCTCTCCTGTTGCTGAAAAACAAAAGTTTTATAATCAATAATATCATCAGTTATGTACAGCACAGCTAACCCTCTTTGCTCTCACTCCATCTGCTTAATTAAAAATAAATACTGTCAATTGTTCACATGAGGAAAAAACCCACAACCCGAAGGACAGTTACCTTAGGGCTGTGCAAAAATCGCACTGTTCCATTCTGACTTCAGTTTCGAGGTCTGGACAGAACAGTGTTTTGTATTGAATTTAATTTCAAGTTGAAACAGCCTCACTGTTTCATTTTGTGGAAACAGTGAGACTGTATTGACAATGTTTTGATGTTTCACCCAAACATAGGGCTAGGGAAAGGAACTCAGCCCAGCTGAGCTGAGTTCCCAACCCCAGCACTATGGCTGAAACGTTTCAGCTAGCCTTGTTTTGTTTAAAGGCTCTCTCAACATCCTTTTTTTTTTTGCTTTGATTTTGCCGTTTCAACCTCAAAATGAGTCGAAACAGTGTTGAAACGAAAAAGCCAGAAAAATTTTGCACAGCCCTCTTACCTATCCTATTTTTAGCTGGTTTTACTGTGTTTCAGCAACTTAAAACAAGGAAGAAAAACCAAATTCTGTGAATCATCAACCTATCTGAAGGCCCAGTTTGGAAATGGCTGAGCAAAAGAACAGAATGGAGAATTTAATCTTGTTTCACAAATACAAGATACAGTACTACAGTTGTACTTACTTTTTTGATGTTAGAATGGGCATATTTATCTGGGCATCTGCATTAAAAGAAAAAAAGATTTACATGTATTTTTTGTTATGAAAAATACCAAACACTTATAAAAATGGTTAAGAAAATAAAAAGTGGTGTGACTTACCTCGCCACTTACCAATCAATACAGGGTCTGAAATACTGTATTCTGGTCGGCTTCTTGAAAGAATACCTTTTCCAAAATAGCCCTACATGGGAAGAAATAAAATGGTTGATTATCTGATCAAATGTTATTCATAAGCTAGGTACCCCTTCCATATATAACTAAACTATAAGGAGATCATCCAAAATATCTGAACTCTCACAAAGCCTCAACTTCATAAAAATCCATATATACAGACACATCTTACAATGCTCTGGGCTACTTTAAATAGGGATTGCAAGTCTATTCCAGAGGTTAAGGTTGCTAACAATGAAACCTCTTCTACAATAGTCCTCTCTCCTATATAGTAAGGAAGCCAGCTTTAGTGTCCCCCTGAAAATTAATTATAGCAGGGCCCCAAATGAATTAAAGCTTAAATAGAGTAAAATCAGAATTCCATTCAAAATTCAATAGATAGTTGGAATATAAGACTGGTTGGAGTTTAGAGGAGAGATGGGCAAAATACAGTCTGTCGGACAAATCCAGCCCACAGGTGGACAGCTGCCAACTCACTGGATCCAGCCCATGCGTGGCTGCCGCATGGTGCCAGGCAGGAATGCTTGTGCCCAGCAGCATCAGCCCTTGATGCAGCAGTATCAGTTGTGGACCCACATGGGGTTTCCACCACACCAGGCAGGTAGTGGAATCAGCTGTGGATGCTGCCGGCAAGTTCAGGAGCCCAGGCGCAGAACCTGCTGGTAGTTTCCAGACAGCACCACCCTCACAGCGTGGCAGTCCTGCCCAGAGCCTGCCAGCAGCATCAGCTATGGACCCAGGTAGGAGCTTCTGTCGTGCCAGGCAGGCATCAGCATGAGCTGTGGACACCACTGGCAGGTTCCACATTGGGGCTTTAGAACCTGCTGGTTAAGCCTGCAGCTGAGGCTACCGCTTGTCCACTGCCAAAGTCCCTATCTGGGTCTACAGCTGAGCTTCAGGGCTTCTGACATACTATAGCTCTGGCCTAGTTCTGGAAGAAGAGGGGGAGGTACAAGAAGAGACAGAGAGATGGATGAGGCCCTCAAAAGGTCTCCAAACCCCATTAAATGGCCCTCCAACCAAAATATTGCCCACCTATGGTTTAGAGATTTAGGCTTGCTCCTTAACCATAAACATTTGTAGCATTCTATTTTAATTACAACTGGCATGGAAGCAAATACTTAATAGTCCTGTTTGATCTCAGTATTGAAAAATAAATATAGGGATAGAGCCATCCAATAAGAGAACAGATCATAAAACAATGTCCAAAATCACAATGGCCTAAAGAGGGCCTACATCACTCAAGAAAAAGTACTTCTGAAGTGAAAGGACCTGCCTGTGTATACCTAAAGTACATACAGCATCTACCCGGCTAGGTTTTATGTCTCTGACCTTAATAAAAAAAATAAGAGGATGTTAGTCACATACACACATAAAATGTAAAAAGGACAAATGGATGAACACATTTAACAAAAATGAAATCATTAAAAAAATCAGAGTGTTATTAACATTGTATACAATCTTCAGACTGTTATTTTTACCCTTTTGATTTATGATGCTTTAAGTGATGTTCCAAAATTCAGCATATTCTTAGCTGAAGGAGAGAGAGCTATATGTTGTGAACTCGCTGTTTCAAAAGTGCATTCTTCAGCATTAGGCATAAAACCAAACACTATCTATTACATTTCGTAGCTTCTCGTGATCTATTTTAAACTAAAACAAACGTAACCAGCTCATTTGGCCCCACCAGCTGACTCAGGGCTGCAGGGTTCCTCATGGGCCAGACTGGGACCCACCTCCAGTAGTGGGGCAAGCAGTGGCACTGTTAACACCTGAGGTTGCCTGAGTCACTTTTCAGCTCAAAGAACTGCAGAATGTAATGCCACCTCTGCTCACCCTGCTGTCAAAATCCCAACCCCTTTGGGATCCCGGTGGGCCAGACAATATGCCTGCAACCTGTATGACATCTGCACTAAAGCAGGGGTCCTCAGCCCCTGGCCCACAGGCCAGATCCAGCCAATGGAGCTTTGTTATCCACCTACTGGGCTCTCCAGGAGTCTAGAAATTTGGCTGCAGGAGACTGGTGGTGCCTTAATTGCTGCTCTCCTGCTGCTAAGTATCTGGACCCATGGGGAACATGGCAGGCCAGACAGCATGGTCCTGTGTGTTAGATTAGGCTCAGACTGATGCAGACAGCATAGGACCCAACCTTACACACTCACCCCACGAAGGAAGCTGGCCCCATACCACTCATTCTGCCCAGGAGGCAAACCAGCTGAGCACCATGGCACTAAAGCATTTAGGGTGTCTCTACATGTGCTTGGGGGGTAGCATTTTAATTAGAACAGTTCCTGGACAGCAGCTCTAAATAAAATGCCACAGCATCAATGTATTCAGCATCCAGTGCTTCACAATGGCCTCGAGATCGTTTAAGTGAAGCCAACTTGATTTTGATATGCGGGAGGCTGAAAGGCAGGCAGGTGAATACACAAGAACGTAAAGCGCGCTCGAGCGCTCTCATTAATTCAATGGAGCCTGCTCCGGTTGTGGTTGGAGGGGCAGGAGCAGGTGCTCAGCTAGGAAGAAAACAGGGCTTCAGTCTGACTCGGAACATTAAGACAGCAGCTCCCCAGGCAGACCCGGCGGCGGCACCTGGCTGTACAGCTGCTCCATGTCCTCCGGGCTCCGGACCAGCACGTGGTTGTTCAGCATTTCCGCCCGGCAGGGCCCGAGGTGCCGGGGAGCAGGCAGGGGAAAGGGCGACCGGTGCGGCTCGTACACTCTTCTCTTCCTCCGTGGGGCCCGAAAACCTGCTTCGGCCATGTCTCGGCTCTCCCTGAGGCCGAAGGCAGAAATCCGGTCCGAGCGCGGCTCCCGGACAGCCCAGGTCCTGCGGCTGCGCCCTCGGCCGGCGCCGCTGCCAGGCCAGGCCAGGCCAGGCCAGGCCAGGCGGGCTCCCGGGGCGGGGCGGGGCGGGGGGAAGCGGGAGTGCGCTGGGTGCGGGGAGGCACGGTTGACTGCAGCCCCGCTCTCAATGGCCCCCTCGGCCCACAGCCGTCTCTCGTGACCCAGCAACCGCAGGGCCGAAAAGCAGCGAGGGTGCGCGCGTCATGCCGTAGCTTCGCTGTGGCGTCGGGGGGGAGGGGCGTGCGCGCGTGCAGGGGACTCCCAGGAGCCGGGATAGGCCCTGGCCCTTGGCGGTCGGGCGGCATGCAACTGCCCTAGGCTGCGCTGCAGGCTGCCCTGTCGCAGCCGTGAGCTGGGCCCGGAGGCTGGCAGTGGCCTGTACCGCGCGCACTCGGCCAGCGGGGGACGAAGCGCCGCTCGCTGCAGCCCGAGCGGCGGGAGATGCACGGGGGAGAAGCCCCTGCGGTAGAACCCGTGCGCGCTGCACAGACCAGAGCTGGTCCCCGGGGCTTTGTGCAGCTGCAGCCTGGAGGCACTGAGTGTCTGCGGGACCGTCTGGCCCTTGGGTTCTGGCTCAGTGGCATAAAGAGGTGTAGAGGTCTGGGCAGCCTCTGCTCCTCCTTACTCCTGCCTAGGCGTGGGTCAAGGGCTGGGTGACGTCCCAGACACGCACCATGTGCTGGAAGAATTGACAGTCACCATCATGCGTGGGGATAGAAACTGCAGTATGCCACAGATGAAGATTGGGAGGAAACAAGTGTCTTGTCAGGGCACTAACTGAACATTTGAAAAACAAAGTTGCTTTTTACACCACCTGGACAGCATTGGTGGAGGAGTTTCTAGAAAACTAGCCTTGTGTACTTTTATAGCACCTCCCTACTTCTTGTAGTATCTAAGCCAGTGGTCTCCAACCTTTTTAAGGTAAAGATCACTTTTTGAAGTAAAGGGGCAATCCAGGATCTATCACCCTCCCCAGCCCAGCAGGCCACTTCGTGGGAGAGGGAAGGTTCAGGAGGGAGCAATTAAGGGCCCCCTAAGTGAGGGAGGGAGAGCAGCAGGGGCGAGGGGCCCTGGCCCAGCTGGCTGGTGAGAGGGTTGGAGCCCAGACAATTAACTCAGGCATACAGGGTGGCTCCCACTGCTGCACATACCCCAGCCGAGGTCATGCACCCTCCTATTTGTGCACAGAGCAGAGGCAGCTGTGGGTCGAGAGCATGGGCCACTGGCAGGGCTGGGGCAGGAAGGGACTGTGGGTCTGGAGTGTGGGGTAGACACCAGAAGGGCTGGGGGCAGGGGCTGCGAGTCTAGAGTGAGGGGCACTGGCAGCACTGGGGGGGGGCAGGCAAGGGCTTTCACGTGAGGGGCAGAGGCAGGGCACAGGCCCCTCCATCACTGCCCCCTGCTCATCTATCACACCCTCTTCTCCTCCCCTACCTCATCCCCTGCCTTCCCAGTGGTGGGGTGCATGCAGTGCTGAGCCAATCAGCTCATCCAGGGCTGTGCAGCAGGGTGGGGAAGTTCTAGCAGTGGAAGCCCTGCCATGCAGCCCCAGAGGAGCAGATTGTCCCAGCACCTGGCCTGGGAGCAGCCTGGTGCCATTTATGCCCCTGCCTGCCTGGCGGCAGGGCACACATGGCACTGGACCACTCCCAAGCTGAATGCTGAGCTGATCGGGTTATCTGGGGCCATGTGGGGGGCTTGCAATCAACTGGCTGGTGACCACTGATCTAAGCAGTTCACAAGTACCGTCCTCATATTATTGGTAGGGTTATGAGTGACATCTGATGTCACCCTTAGACTTCTGCATCTGATGTGTCAACTTCATAGAGGAAGTTGATGCCAGAGCAGGGAACTGAAAGTTTCCTAACACCTACCTCAGTGCCCTAAATAGACCTGCCATTTCAGCCCATCCCCCAAAATCCCCCTTAACTCACACCCTGGTGGCAGTGCAGCCCTGGTCCCTTCCCCATGATTGGCCTGGAGATGCATGTGCACTTTCCTGCCAGCAACAGTTTGGGCCAAGGCTCTGCAGATCTCGGTGCGGGAGCTTGCAACCTCCCAGCTACCTGCAACAGCCCACCTGGGCTCTGGCCAGGCCCTGCTGCCCTCCATGGAGCCCAAGCTGCTCGCAGCAGACAGCGGGGAAGCTGCAAGCAGCAGCACCTTGGTCTGTGGAGCCCTGGCCTGGCTCATAGCTGGTGGTGGGTGGGTGCACACATACCTCAGGGGAGCTGTAAGGGGCCTGATTCCTTGTGGCAGTGCAGCCCCGACCCCCTCCCTGCTATCATCCTTGAGGCATGCGTGCCTAGCAAAATGTCTGTGTGTGTCATGCGCACATGTCCTGGGGGTTGCCAACCCCTGAATTAGTCAAATAAGCACATTTCAGAAGCAAAAAATTATTTTCTTTTTTGATTTCATAGACATTCGGGCTGGAAGGGACCTTGGAAGCTCATCCAGTCTAGCCCCTGACCCAAGGGGCAGGAAGTCAACTGGGGTCATAGGATCACAGCAAGATAAGCATCCAAATTTCTCTTGAAGGTGCTCAGTGGTGCTTGAACCACCTACGACAGCAGGCTAATCCAGATTGTGGGGGCTTGAACAGTAAAGAAATTCTTCCTTATGTACAGTCTGAAATGGTCATAGAAGAGTTTGTGACCATTCGATCTTGTCATCCCTTAGGTTGCTCTGGTGAACAGGCATTCCCCGAGATCCTGGTGAACACCCCTGATAAACTTATAGGTGGCCACCAGATCACCCCTGAGCCTGAGCTTTTCCAGGCTGAAGAGTCCCATAGCTCTCAGCCTCTCATCATAAGGTATGTTTTCCTGACCTCTGGTCATGCACATGGCTCTTCTCAGCACTCTCATAAGCTTCTCCACATCCTTTTTGAATTGTGGGGCCTAAAACTGGATGCAGTACTCCAGCTCCAGTACACCAAGGCCGAGTACAAGGGGAGAATGACATCCTGGGATTTGCTTGAGAAGCATCTAGGGATGCAAGGCAGGGTTTTGCTTGCTTTACTAGCCACAACATCGCATTGAAGGCTCATGTTCATCTTGTTGTCAATGACGACCCCCAAGTCTCTTTCTTCCATAGTGCTAGCTAGTGTAGCACTACCGAACCTATAAGGATGCTGCAGGTTTTTCCTCCTGCTTATTCCCCAAGCTCCTGGCATTTGTGTACAGGCAGGCAAGTATCCCCTTGGGGGCTCTTGCCTTGCCCACAAATTGTACCAAGGCTTGGGCAGGGGTGGGCTCCCTTAAGTGCCTTGGCCTGCTGGCTTTGCAAGGGTTGCTGAGCAGTGGCGGTAGTCCCCCGTCCCCCAGCAGGCTTAGTTTAAAGCCCAGTGGAGCAGGTCAGCCAGTCTGGCTGAGAAGAGCCACCTCCCCAGCAGAGAGAGGTAGAGGCCATCTTTTCCCAGCAGCTTGCTGCCTCTTACTAAAGAACGGGCTGTGGTCATGGAAGCCAAATCCTTCCTGATGATACCTGCACCACAGTCTTTGATTAACTACCTGGATCCTCCTCTCCTTCCTCAGCCCATGCCCTGAGACTGGCTGGATCGAAGAAAACACCACCTGTGCTCCCAGACTCTTGAGCCCCACTCCCAAATCCATGTAGCACTTTATGACCTGGCTGGGAGCCTCCAAGCTGTGTCATTGGTGCCCACATGAATAAGGATCATGGAATAGTGGTCTGTGGGCTGGAGAAGCTTACAGATCTTTGCAATGTCTCATATGCGGGCCCCAGGGAAGCAGCAGACTTCCCAGGCTAAGGGGTTGGAGTGGCAGATTGCTTCCTCTGTCCCTCTCAGAATGGAGTTTTCCATGACAAACACTTTGCGTTTTATGTTGGGGAGAGTGGGGGCAGTAGCTGCAGTTGAGCCTGTGTTGCCTGAGGGAGCTGGCAACTTAGCAGGCTCTGCTGGGCTGCTAGAGGTTTGTACCTGTTGCTGAACTCCAGTGGGGCAGAGGCCTTGGTGCAGTGGGCTTTAGGGCCCTTGACCACCTTGGTCCATCCTCTTGACTGGACAGAATCGAAGAATCAAAAATTTGATTTTTTTTTTTTATTTCAGAAACACAATTTCTGACCTGACACATTCTTCTGAAAGGAAAAAATAAGTTTCACACTTTCTAAAAGTTCATGAAGGATGTATTGACCAGTTGTTTATTGAAAAAAAAATACTGGTAAAAATGACTAAGCAAAACCCCCAAGCAATTACATTTGTTATACAATTACTTCCTTCTTGAAATGTGTACTTTACATATTTTTCTGAGGAGTGTTAATTTACTCCTGACTTGAGCTAGAGGTCCCTTTCAAGCCTATATTTCTGTTATTCTATAATTCTTAGGGCTTGTTAAAAAAAATGAAAGCTTAGTCTGTATACAGTTCTGTGAAACTATTTGTATGCATGGCATTTTTTGTTTTTGTTTTTTTTTCAAGGACATTAATGATAAAATTATAAGATAATACAGTACATTATTCCATTGGAGCCAACAAGTCATACTGGATTTCACACGAGACAAAACAAAAAATGCCTTTGTTTAAAATTCCACAAAATTTAGATTATCATTTGTTACTAGTTTGCTTTTTGTCCATTACTTCTGCAAAGTCATCCCATAAAATCTAAGGCTCAATACAGGTGTTCAAGAAGCCCATGGTGGAGACACCCTAAATTTTGAGCTTTACCCTAAGTGCCTGTGGCTAAATCAGGAGGAAGCAGAACACGTTAGCACTTGGGGGAGGGGTCCTCCAAGTCTGCCTGCCTGACCCGAACCCGGCAGGCAGTGGGGACTCTCACACACCTCCCAGCATGCCCCGCAGGCTCCCAAGGCTGCAAAAGATTCCCATGTGGAGCTGAAAGAACAAGCTACCCGACTGACTGAACATCATGGCCATCCACGCGGACCTGATGCAGCAGTGGCTTGTCATGGCCATGAGCCATGAGCCGGCTGTCCCACTCAGGCCCACCCAGTGCACCCTGTGCCAGCCATGTATATGTGTGTCCATCCAAATACTTGTGTTCTGTGAGTGTGTATATGTATGTGTGTCCCTCAGATGCCTGGGTTCTGTGTGTTGGTATGTGTGAATTTGTGTGCATGTCCCAGATACCTGGGTTCTGTGTGTGTGTGTGTGTGTGTGTTTGTGTGGGAGACAGCTGGGTTCTGTGTGTGTGTACATGTCCTGGATGCCTGTATCCCATTCCTCCCACCCCTCCCCCAACTACCGATATTGGTAGCCCAGGCCTCACACAGTGGCAGGCTCTTTGGATCCATGAAGCCCTGGCCATGTAGCACCTCACACATGTGGACTGGGGCTGTAGGTCTTTGGCTGTACATGCCTTGGCACCTGGACATGGGTCTCTGGCACCAGGCTCCTCTAGCCCTGCGTCCTGGGCACTGCTGCCTACAACCTACACTGTCCCCTTTCCCCTCTCCATCCCCAGCCCCACCCTCCTTTTTCCGGGGGAATGCAATGGGAGGAAGATCAATGTAAAATGTTCAATCAATCAAATGTTAAAGCTGCCAAACTTTTAGTTTGTTTATTAAACACAAACTGCAACTTTGCCCATTCCAGAACTTGGAACCTTCTTCTCAGTTAACATTGAGAGAGTGGGGAAAGACCCTGGCTGCACTGGGCAGTTATGATGTTGAGGGGAGGACGGGAGTGGGCTCAACAAACACAAAACCTTGAAGCGGCAGGGAGAATGCTGCGTGTGGGACTGCTACCCCTCAGCTTAATTAAATGTTGCAGCTACCAAATTTTTCATATGCATAATAAAGAAAACCTGTGGAATATTGCCCACTCCAGAACTTGAACCGGAGTCCAGGGGGCTGTCTATCCTTGCAGAGGCTGTGTCCCTTCCCAATGATGGGACCCTGGCCTGGTGCCCCTCCACCCCACAGCCTTCTCTTTGGGGCCCTTAGACTACACCAGCAACCACCAGCAGTCAGGGATAGTGAATTGGCCCTGGAAGGTGTGCTGAGTCAATGCTTGCCCTAGCATTGGGTCTCAGGCAGCCTGGTTCCCCTCCTCTCCCTTAGTGCTGCTCCCTGGAGCAGGCTTCATCAGATGCCTTCCTGGCTCCTTGGACCAAAGGTCAGCAGCTTCCATGCACCATATCTGCTGTTTCAGGCCCAGCCCCTGCCCTCCAGTATCTCCCAATCAATGCACAGTGTGGAGTGTTCCTGCACAGCCACCATCCATCCCCCCGTCATGAGACACTTTGGCTGTCATCCCAAGAAAGTGTCCCTGGAGTGAGGCTTTCCATAGAACAGGAGGGTGGGCAGTAGCCTGCCTCACCACTCCAGCCTGGGAGGGAAAGAGTCTCCCTGCAGAAGGTGGTACTGATACTACTGAGGGGTGTTGTAGTTGAATCCCAAGTGGTCTTTGACCCTGTTCATAAACTTATTCTGGCACTGCAACTCTCAGCTCCAGTGTGGGGCTTGAAAAACCCCCACCTCAGCTGTATAGTTTGAAAAAAGATTTCAGTGTATATTGAGGTCTGTTTGGGTTAGGTTTTGTATCATCTGGATCCAGATAAACACGCTGGCCTCTCTCAAGAAAGCAATGCGACCTTGAGGGATGGGGCAGCCAGTTGTCAATTACTCAGATTCCTGGTCCCACTCAGTGTAATGCAGACTGATAAGACCCAACAACAGTAGGGGGTACCAGTCCTGGCATCCCTGCTTCATTCCACACCAGTGGCACTGGGGTTGGGGGGGAGGGGGTTGAGAGACACAAGGTCAGTGGGGAGCATCAATAAATCAGTATCATCAATCTTCCACATGGACAATTGTCAAGCTAAGAGCATGCTAAATATCAGAGTAGGCAATCCCAGCCTTCCCCATGAGCATATCCCAATTTACTAGGGAGTCACATTAAACCATTCCCTCACCTATAAACATCACATTTGGAAGATCAGCAGTAAAGTCTTTGCTCAGGTATCTGCTTTAAGATGTTTAGCCAGCATGACATGGGGTGCCAATTTCAAAGTGAACAGAACCACTGCTCTTGCAATGGTATATGCTCCAGCAGATTACTGGGCTCCTGTATCTCCAGAAGTTAGTGCACTAAAAGCTCAACACTGGACTTAACAGTGCACAGACTCATAACAGGTCACACAACTTGCGCACACACAGATGTATTCCCTGCACTCTCAGGCATTAGACCAAGTGACACAAGGAGACAAACCCTAACCACTCCCCTGCTGTCAGGTTTCTGAGCCTGTGGAGAGCCTGGCAGGCTGGGTACTGTGGTCTTGTGAGTTGCACTACATTTAGGTAAAGGGTAGGGTGGATGGAAATGAAATGATTATTCAAAGAAATTTGGTCTGGAATCTATTTCCACAGCATTTTATATCAACAACAAATGAGTCGCCCATTGGGCATGACCTGATGGAAGTGTGGGTCAAGCTAAATAGATTGAGATCTGGATATGGATGCTTCAGAACAACACTGGATAAGCTGAACATCTTGGATAGCTTCTGTGGCAGAATACCATCTCTGTCTCTCCCTGAACTCTGCTGTCTGACAATTTGGTTACCATGGGCACTGCAGAGGGCAGACTGCTCTGGTCCCATCTGCTTCATAGATTCATAGATTCCAGGGTTAGAAGGGACCTCAGTGGACCATCTAGTCTGACCCCCTGGCAGGCAAGAAAAGGGTCACCAAACCTGGGATCATCTGATCCGAGCCAGGTGCCTGTCCAGTCTCCTCTTGAAGTCCCCCAAGAATGAGGTGAGCACCATCTCCCTTGGGAGCCCATTCCAGAACCTGGCAACCCTGACCGTGAAGACCTTTTTTCTAATGTCCAGTCTAAACCTACTTTCCAATAGCTTATGGCCATTGTTCCTTGTTATTCCAGGGGGTGTCCTGGTAAACAGATCATCGCCTACTTCATGTTGCTCCCCACTTATAAATTTGTATGCCGCCACAAGGTCCTCTCTCAACCTTTTCTTGGAGAGGCTGAAAAGGTTAAGGTCTCTTAGCCTTTCCTTGTAAGCTCTTCCCTGCAGGCCTCCAATCAGATGAGTGGCTCTTCTTTGGACCCTCTCCAGGTTGTCCACATCCCACTTGAAGTGTGGCATCCAGAACTGGACACAGTACTCCAGCTGCAGTCTGACCAGTGCTGCGTAGAGAAGGAGAATCACCTCCCTGGACCGGTTTGTGAAACACCCATGGATGCACGGCAAGGTGCGATTGGCTCTGCCGACTACTTCATCACATTGACAACTCATGTTCATCCTGGAGTCAACAATGACTCCAAGATCTCTTTCTGCCTCAGTGGAGCTGAGAAGGTCTTCCCACAGCCTATGGGAATGATGGCAGTTTTTCCTCCCTAGGTGCATCACCTTGCATTTGTCCTTATTGAATTGCCACCTGTTGTTCTCTTCCCACTTCCCCAACTTGTTGAGGTCAGCCTGGATCTGGTTCCCCCTTTCCAGGTTGTTAGCTTCACTCCATATTTTAGTGTCATCCCTGAATTTGGACAAGGTGCTTCCCACCCCCTTGTCCAGATCACTGATGAAAATGCTGAACAGCACCAGCCCCAGAACTGAGCCCTTGGGATTGTACTGCACACATCTTTCCAGGTTGACACTGACCCATCCACCATCACCCTCTAAGTGCAACCCCTGAGCCAGGGGGTCACTGCTAACCATTCTACCATATAATCATCCATGGCAAATCTCCTCAGTTTACTAATAAGGATGGTATGGGATACCATGTCAAAGGCCTTCTTGAACATCCACCTCAACTCCTGCATCTAAACATTTGGTGGCCTTGTCGTAAAAATAAACTAGGTTACTCAGGCAGGACCTGTCCACTATAAACCCATGTTGGTTGCCCCTCCACATCGCATTAGCCAACCGGCTCACACAGATGTGTTCCTTGATAATTTTGTCTAGGGTTTTCCCTGGGATAGAGGTAAGACTGACTGGTCCATAGTTCCCCAGATCCTCCTTCCTCCCCTTCCTAAAGATTGGAACAACATTGGCCCTCTTCCAATCCTTTGGGACCTGACCCAAGCATATGAGTGCTCATATATCCTTGCTAGTGGTAACCCTGAATTGTAATCTGAGCTGGATACATTCCCAAGGGAGGGGGAGAAACCTGCTCCCTCTGTCTACATGACTGGCATCACATATCTGGGTGGGGGGCTTAAGCTCCCTATTGTTCAAAGTAATGCCAACATGACTGGGAGGGGGCTAAAGACCCTGCCAGTCTATCCGGCAACCAGTGATACATTTCAAATTGATTGGCTGGCAGCCAACAATTGCTGGCCTTCATTGGATCAGGTAAATCAGATCATAAGGGCATAAGTGAAGGACTGCCCAGGAGGAGGGGCAGTAGCCATGATGAAAACTCACAGAGAGAAATTGGACCATCCAAAACTCACTCTCTCTCTTGAAACTCATGATCAATGAACTGCTTGCCTCAGAGAGAAACTCCATCTGCCTCTGGATGATACTTGTGAGTAAGCTACTTGAGATCTAACTAGATATATAGCTTACAGTAACTCAGATGTGTGATCAAAGGCTACCATGTTACTGTTTGCTCTAAGGTATTTCTCTGATATTGCTCTACCCTGTACCCTATTCCAAACCTACTCCTTGTAACCAATAAAGTTCTCCATTGTACTTAGCATGGGAGACTTATTGGGAGAAGGTCTAGATTATGCCTTGGTTTGGCCAAGGGTCCCCTTGGTTTGGCTGACTAAGGAAGACCACTTTTTGTGCTTCAGACTGAGGGAAGCACCCCAGATTCTTGCAGTGGGTCAAGTACCCTCAGTGACTGCTAGTCCTGTGTCTCCCAGAAGGCACAGGTGCCAGATCAGTCCAGACTCTGGGTGGTGGCAGCATTACCCCCAGGCTTGCAGGTGTGCTCCAGGAAGGAGGTTGGCTGAATGTGAGGTGCCCCCACAGAGGTACTCGGAGCCTGGAAGGTGGTTGGGCACAGTGAGGGAGGTGACTTAATGCAGAAGCACCCCCTACTGGCCCACCACAGTCTGCTGTGTGAAAGTGGTATCCAGCAAACAGCACAGCACATTTGGATGCAGAAAGAAGCGTAGCTGCCAGCTGTACTTTCAGTTGTACTGATTTTTTGCAAAGCATTCTGAGTTACAATGTTACCCCAAACCAAACAAAAGTTCACTGTTGGTTCCGGGGGGGGGGGGGGGGGGAAAAAAACTGCTGGCTGGGGGGCGGCCCCCCGGTTCCCTAAGCCATGGCCCGTGCGAGATTAAAGGGCACACAGTTTTGTGAATGGTGGGGGGAAACCAACC
>JAGPOW010003182.1:29664066-29679230 GCA_030014935.1 Caiman crocodilus
ACTCTAACTGCTGGCTGGGAGGCTGCAGCCAGGTTCCCTTAGCAATGGCCAGGTCTCTCTGACAGTGCTCACAGTTTTCTGAATGGGAGGGGGAAAAGACAGCAGAGGGAGGGGCTGCAATACACCTATCCCACCTTCTGGGGGTGGGGAGGGCAGAAAAATCCCTCAACTGAACGCCCTCTACTTCTTTTCCTCCCTCCCATTCTGAAAACAGGGACAGGCTGGGAACTCCCAGACAGAAGTTACAAAATATGCTACAGTTTGAAACATCTTTATCTAATACCTCATGCAATAAGGGGTGAGATTTTCATCCAATCAGCCATTTTAAGCTCTTTGCAGCTGTGCGCTTATGTTTGGTCACAGCTATAAACTACTTCGTGTGGCCAGACCAGGTGAACATTATCACTTCTGTCTGCTCCCAAAGCTGCAGTATTTACAAATGCCCAGGCAGGGTAGGTGGAATCCATACACTGAGCAATAATACCAGACAGTGACTTATAAGTGGCTGGAGGGAGCAAAGGGACAGGGGGGTTGGAAACAGGGGTTTTGCTGACTTTTGCTAGTGACATTCTCTGGGTGGGGCTGGCCTGGCACTTGGGCAGAAGAGATGAGCTCTGACCTAGGCTAGACAGCCGCCCCATGATGGGGAGTGAGCAGGTGCTACAATCCTTCGAGGAATGTCAGCAGAATGTGACCTACTCTGTGTTGTGATGGGATCTGGTACAGATGTTCATTATGGTGCTCTAACCTATAGCACTAGAGTCTGATACTACATCCGTCCAGGACTATCCTAGAGTGGGATCTGCCATTTTTACAGAGCTCTATGTACCCTGATCATCTGTTCAGTTATGGCTGTAGAGCACTTTCTGAACATCTACCACACAATAAATGTAACTTCTGCACCTGGCCTAATTGACATATAGTAGTTGTAATCAACATCAAAAGTGTCATACCTTGAAGACTCCTTTGAAACAAACCCAACTCTCTATAAGAAGGTAATATAGTAAGATGTTGGAAGCTGGGCGGCTGTTATTTATATTAGCCAGTACTGAGTACTCTGAACTGAAAGAAATTCCCATGGAAATTCTGGTTACATTAACTCTGACTGAGATATGGGACTGTTTTCGGAAACTTTACAAACATCTAGGGAATACTTTTCAGTTTTATTAATCTGCAGTATCTTAATTTTGTTTATTAAAGACATAAATCAAAGCTAGTTTCTGATTAGTTTCAACTAGATTTCACAGGAGAAAGAAATGAGAATAGTTAAATATTGGCCAAATGTCAGCCCTGTAAGAAATCCCACAATATCAGAAATTATAGGGAGCAGAAAAATGAAGGAATGTAAAATGAGTAATATGAGAGTGGGTATATCAACAATATATATATTGTTATCAGTATGTACTTTGGACTTGGGAAATAGCTTTGTGTTCCTGGAGATTTCAAGTACATAAATGAATAACTCTTAAAGGACCATTAGCTTCTATTGGCATTACTTAACAAATATGCATTTAGCACCTACTCACTATCTTGGGGTGTCTGATGTACTCATTTTTTGACTAAGGAGCATATTTATTTCTTTATAGATCATGAGTATTTCTTGTTTGTTAATCACCTGGACAGAGTTATTGTTAAATAACATGAAACGTCTCTTTCCTCAAGTTTTGACTATGTTACTATCACTTCATCAGGCTTGCTGCTGATTCACTGATCAAAGTCAGCAATCAAATCAAGGTCCCTACCAAGGGAACCCATCATTTTTTTAAAATTTCTACTAAAACAATGATTAAAAGAAACTGTAATAATTAGTTGCATCCACTAGATGTCCATATTTAAGCAAATTTCAGCCATATTGTCTTCAAAGAACACGTTGCAGAAGTAACAAGCAAAAATCCTGTGGTTCATTGAAAAAAGTAAACATACCCAAATCTAGCAATTGACGTATTTACTAATGAATAGGTTTGTTGGGCTTTTTGATATCAAGTGGAATTAAACGGGCCACGAAACCACCAAAACCACCATTTTAATTATAGTTGTAAAACAATCTCAGTGGAAAAGTATTTTGCTTAAGAGGTTCTGCAAATACCTACTACTAACTGGTTTTAAATGTATTTCTTAGCCAATTGCTACTCTTTCAAATGGATAGAGGAATCATATTTAAGGTCAAGAAAAGAATATCAGGGAAAAAAATGCTAACGGTGTAAATTAAAGTGTTGAGGGTAAATTTTCAAAACAAGTTTAGTTTAGCTTCTAATTTGTTTATGCACAGTTCTGTTTGCATTTTTTAAGTGTCAGTTCTAACAACTGTAGCCTAGGCATTATTATTAAGCAGTTACTACACTCATCACTTTTATTATATGTTCTCATGTTGGTGTCTTACTAATGTGTCTTACCATGTTGGCTGGTCATTTGTTTGTCTGATTTGTGATGGGGATCACAATTATGCATGTAATCATGATAATTAAGCACACATACTTTTGTATTCTTGCAAGCCCTAAAAACTGGGCTTGCATGCACACATGCTTTTGAGTCTGATACTCATTTATGCCAAGGCCTCTTTTCATTGTTCTGGCAGTGTAAGAGAGCTTATGGTGAATATAAACTACAACATTTACCCTCCCTTTTAAGTGTATTCCCTTTTCCTGCCAACACAGTAAATTTAGTACTCATCATAGTACAAGACTGAAACCCTGAGGACCAAAAATCTATTTATTTGAAAAACAGCTATCTCCCTGGCAGTAATGCATATTCATAACCATCCTTGTGATTTGTGTCATCAAAAATCCAGAGAGCAACTTTGTTTTGAAAATGTAATAATATGTTTATTTAATCCTAGGAGCATCTGATGACACTGCCTACAAGGGTACCAATCCCTCCGTGGGGATTTTGTTGTTCATTAAGAAGCGGACAAGACCAACAATTTAATACCAGACAGTTCCAAAGGGCTGAAGTGAAGGAATGATTTCAGATCATAATCCATCCTGGCCAGGAGTGATAGGAATCATCTAGAATTGAAGAACTCCATCTTCCATCATTATTCCCAGGCATTTGCTATTTTATTAAATGTAAAAGTAGAACACACAATAGAAAATGTTGTGTACAAGAGCATTGTAAGACTGAGCTTCTGGGACAAAATTGGGTCCTTTTCACCATGCAGGATGAAAAGCATTACTCAATATACCTAATTACAACCTAGTTGAACCAAGTTAAATACATACCTGACTTTAAGTACTTAAAAATCCTAGTGAGATTCATATATTGTCTGAAATGTGCCTTAAGGCTATTACAAAATGCTGTGCAAGGTTGAAGTGTCCTAGCTACCAAAGACAGAATAATAGATCAGGATAAAGCCCTTCATCATCACATTTTTTCAACTCAAAGAAAGAAAAGAAATTATTTTGCTGCCTGCCAAAATATGTTGCCTTTTTTTCCTAAAATAAAAAAAATCCACATCCTCTTATATGAAATGTCCCAATTTTTAATATTTACATTCCATTTATTCATGGTAATAACAGGAAAAGGCTTGCAGCTCCTTTGTTGAGTTGTGCAGGTCAGCAGCTTAATAGTCCTAGAGTCTTTTTATTTTATCAGGAAAAAATACCCATGCCATGTCCTATACTAGAAAATGTTCTGCTTTTTTAAAATGCATTTATGAGTAAACAACTGCTCATAAAGCAGTGGAAGTACACTTATCATGGATTATAGACTGGGTCTCCTAAACTCTGCAGTCCTTTATATTGTTCCTCCTGGTTCCTCTACCACTCTTTTTCCTGTGTTTTGTTCATTATATCTGGTCACTTTGAAACTCAGATTTGGATGTTTTATATCTTTTTGTATACCCCCCCCCCCCTTACATGCCAGACACTTTCCTCCCCTGGTGGCTTTGCCCTATGTGACAGAAAGTTAAATGTATGGGAACTGTCAGTTGATAGGTATAGAGGAAAAGGCACCAAACTGAATGTCAGGGCCTTGTTGCTTGGTAGTTTTGGGTGGCTCCTTCAGCTCTTAACTCCTCGATCGTCCACACATTAACACCTTGAAGTGGTTTAAAGCACTTGAAGTTACGCCACTCCAGGGCAGGATTATCTCTTGATTTGCACAACCCATTCTCTTCCATTAAGGTGTGGCCATTCCCTAGGGATGTGCTGCTCAAATTGAAGGTGTGACCATTCCAAACTGCAAGCTAGAACTACACCAATCAACATTTGTGCAGTTTACAGCATAAGGTATAACAAGGCCTTGTCACAAGAGTAGAGTGGTGAAACGTGGAGGAGGGGCTAGCTTTTCTGGTCAGCTGTATTAATCCTCTGGGCCTGCAGGAAGAAAGGCAGGCAGTTTTCAAGGAGTTTATAATTCTCACAGCTACTTGAAAGGATTGATTTATGGCACAGTGTTATCCTAATCACATTAAAGAAGAATGTTTTGCCTCTCTAGGTCAGACCGAATTATGTTAAGTAATCATGCCTCCCTTGTCATGATTAGGGCTTATTTAAATGTCAGACACAACTAGTTGGTATCTGAGTTCCTAAATTATATAATTGGGTGTGTCTACACATTCATTAATGTGCTTTTGCTACTGCCAATTAAATTTAGTACAGTACCTCTAATGTAAGGTACTAAAATGCACATTAAACTTCCCTAATGCACAGTACTGCAACTGCATGCTTTTTTAGTGACTCTTAATGTACAGTAGCCTATTTTTACTTTGCATTAGCATATTAGCACAGTTTTTGGTGTGATGCTTTATTGTGCAGTAAAAATAGGCTACAGTGCATTAAAGTGCACATGTAGATGCACCCTGTAGTGCAGGGTAGACTGTAGAAATATTTAGATTCCATGCTCTGAATTTAAATAAGCAAATAACTCATAAAAGAAAATACTTATCTCTGAAGTATGGGGCAAAGCGTGGAAATGACCCTTGCACTAGAATCTGTACAGTCCTATAGTCTGTTAGGAGGATAAGGACCTGGTGGCATTGTGTATATCTACGATCCACAGATTTTCCAAGCAACACATCTGTTCAAAGATAGTTAAGAAAATAAAGAATGCTTTTAAAGTTGGAAAAAACAACTTGACAAGATATTAACCATTGACTGGATGAATGTATTGACCATGAAAGCAGATATGTAAATGGATGAATTCCTATTGTATTCCTGAAGGATGTGTTATTTTGATGACAAGTCTTAAATACTCAAAATGAAACACATTTTTATCTTTACAAACTACTGGTATTCCACTGGAATAACAAAGGAAAAACCAGGCATGTTAGCTTTAGGATAGGGATAGAAGTTACATATCAGCTGGTGTAAGTGATCAGAAACTGGTTTAAACCTGTAATAGAACATAAGTTCAGTGCACATAAACCAGTTTCAAAATGTCTGAAACTGCTTTAAGATGAACCTGGTTGAGTGTAGTCTTAGACTTAACTGATTTGGGTCAAACTGCTTTATGGAAATTGTATCCCAGACCCCTTCCCGGTTTAAGTTAAATCAGAGTACCCCAGTATCCCAGATTGCTTTTCAACCCTGGGATGGGCTGAGCTGGGCTGTCTGCTCCAGAGAACAGAGCTGGCCTCACCCTTTTCCTCCCTAGCAGGAGCTCTAGCTAGCTGAGAAGGAGACTGCAGGCACAGTAGCATCTGCCTAGCTTCCCCCTTCTCTGCCCCCACCCACCCCCTCGCCTTACAAACGTCTTGAAAAAAGCTATTTAAGAAGAGCTTGAACTAATGAGAGAGGCTTTTCTTTTCTTGATAGCCTGATACATTTTGTTTTCTGATAAACTCCCTGCTGGCTGCTGGCTTGCTTCAAAGGCCACAATCTGAATGTTCAAGAGAGGACAGAGAGAGGTGTGAAAAATGATCTGATTTGCAATGCCTGAGACCTGTGAGTGCCATCAGTTTGCTGCAGACAATATGAAGAAGCAGGGACAGGGAGATTGAAAAACTCAATATCATCAACAGATGCATGCACTCCAAACAAGCAGTCCTCCCCTTACCTCCCCCGCTTTGCCTCAGAGTGCTAGCCAGGGTCTGGCAACACTCACGCTCCTTCAGCAGCAAGAGGGGGGCTTGCTTCCCCCTTCCTTTTCCCCTCCAGGTACACCACTTGCACATCAGTTCAATCTCTGCAGGTTAGACTAACCTGTGAAGTTTGAATCAATTCAGGCTTGGGCTTTTTGAATGTCTGTTCTTAGCCTTATTGTTAGGTAAACTCCCAGAGATCAGCACCACACCTGCTACTGGGGTCAATCTTGGGGAGTTTACCTTATGATAAAATTAAAGTGTCTTGTCTTCCGTAGTTTTTACCTCAGGGTATCTTACTCATGTTAGTTACCCTGAAGTAAAAAGTACAGCTGTTTTAGCAGCAAAGTTAAGCTCTTAGTGTTTGCAAAGTTATTCTCACACATGGTAGAATTTACACCAAGTTAAAATTTTCTTGCCCAGAAACTTCTTGAATAAATTCAAAACAGAGGCATGCAACCAAACAGTATGGGTGGCTGCATTTGAATGCTGACAGACTTGTCACCATGGCACACTGTTATAAAAGTACTGTGCTGATTTAATGATCTGATTGGGTGTCACACACAAAGAAAGGATGTGATTAACAGCCATGTGACTGCTGGTTACTTATACTGATTTTCAGAACTAATAGTAAAGACAAATGTGCAAATCAAATACAAACAGGATATTCGGCATATTCTACAAGATGATACATATTCATATAGTATGTAATACTTGTTCTCCTTCCCATTTCTCATACCTTTCCCTGACAGTACCAAGTGAAAATTACATGCAGCCTTCCCGGATCAGATAATTTATTGATTTAAAATGAATTATTTTTCAACATTTATCGTATTTTGTATAACCAATTTCTATTCTGTTCTTAAGCATTTAAGTAAAACGAGGGATATTTGGATTGTTCATCACCCACAACCTATTATAGATGAAAGAACCACTTTTGTTCATGAATATACTCCATTCATTGATTCATGCATACAAGGTTCTGCAAGGAGGAACAGAATTCTCCAAAATGCCTCAGTGTGCTGGATTATGTATTTGGATCTTATGTTGGTAGAATCACTTGTAGCTCCCTCAAGCTACCTCTAAGGAGTCCCATGCTGTTTATTGCAGTGAAGGTCTGGAACAAGTTACACTCATTAAATTTTTTCCAGATATACCTTTTCAGACAAATATATTGTAATAACTGAAAGAATGGTCCAAGATTTCCTCTTTTGTCAAAGTATGCTCAGTTCTTGGAAGCACATAACCTAATCAATAGTATGGGGAATGACAGTATCCTGGCAGATCAATAATTTTGGGTAGATTCTTCAGGGCATAATTATTTCACTTTTAGGTGCCTGTGCATGTGTGTGAGGGCATCATTTTGATCCATTAGCCAGCTTCCATTGTCATGTAGGGGGTTTCCATGAGGATTAATGGATTGCAATCTTGTATCATCTGTGGTCTTGATCTTTCCATCAACCCCCTCCTTGGCCTTCCTGGTCATCTTGTCAACCTTGGTTTCAACCAAAACCTAACTAAGCCAGTCATGAACGATGCATGCCCCTGGAGGCTGGGGTGGCAGTGGAGAGGTCATGGCAGTGGTGAGTGGGGAGTTCCTACAGGCAGCTGCAGTGTTGTTGGTGTCAGCAGGGGAGTGGGGTAGCAAGCACCAAACAACAGTTGGTGACCACCTGCAGATGTTGCTGACAGTGTTGGCAGCAGCTAGCTGGTGTCAGTGGTGAGCGGGGGGGGATGGTGGTGAGTGACAACCACCCGTAGGTGCTGCCAGCAGCATCAGCAGTGCTTCTGTCATGGGGGTGCAATACCAATCTCAGGCGTTGTATGTGCACATGCGTGCACCCCCTACACATTGCCAATGAAGGCAGGGATTCCCAAGTGCCCCCACTTCTCTTTCTCCACTGACCAGGCATTAAAGTCAGAATCCTAGGTCACTTTGTGTGATAAAATATCAGGTACCCAGGCATTGTAAATGCTATTTTGGGGACTTTCACACAGTTGTGGATTCTGTTCTGCCTTCTGAAGAAACTGAATCACCATGTTTGCCTTCTCAGAAACAAAGTGCAGGAGGAAGAGACTTTTCTCATGTTGTAGCTCAGTAACCTAGTAGTTAGGGGACCCATCCAGCAAACTGAGCTACAGTATCTTACGTTTAATGTTCATTGGATAAAGTGGAAAGGAGTGGAGCAGGTTTCACCCCACTGGGAGTAAGGGTTCCCTCCCATCCAGCTCACTGAAATTACCTTGTTGTTTTGCTCTTGGCCACAAGCTCCTTCTCTTTGCTACCCAGATTCAAAGCTAGCCCCAGAACAGTGCATAACCTGTGACCTGGTAGTTGGAGTACTGTACTAAAAAGCAGCAACTGTAGGTCCTTTAGGTCACAGGGTCTCCTACTTCCTCAGTGAGTATTCTAACCATTACACTATTGTGCTAAAACATAGGAGGGTAAATTGCCACCTTCTGTGGCATCAAACATCTGAGTCCTGAGTTTTGGCCTGGCCTGGGCAAGCATACAGTGCCACAAAGCTGCCTGAGGATGCACAGCCCTACTGAGGATATTCAGTGGGTCTGTGGAGGCTTCCATGTCCATACTGCACCCTGAGCTGAATCACTATCTAATACTAACTAAAAGCAGGGTAACTGCTTCTTAGATATAAAGGGCCCTTGTACATGTTACAGGCTTCCTGTTTACATGTTACATTTTACCTGTTTGGATGTTACAGAAATGACCATTAAGCTAGTGAAATTGCGTCTGCAGATACATGTTGTCACCTCATTTTATCGTTTTAGGGTTTGTTTGTTTTTTGTAGTACTTTAATTCACCTCTGACATGTTTTATTTTTAGCTTCAGAATTTCTTCCAGGTGGGTTTTTAAAGTTTTCAATGTGTACTAGACTTACGCCTGAAAATGGGATTTTCCCTGCTTTGCAACAATTTCCCTACCAGGTGCCACTTGGGTTCACTCAGAAATCAATGGAAATCCATTGAATTTCTCTTGCAATGATTCAACTGGATGCCAGGTGCTAATCTTGTGAATTTTTACAGGTTATTTTACTAGTTATTTCAGATTAATGAAAAACAGAATGTCCAAAAAATGTTCCGCCTTCTCTTCTGGCACTTTTTCTCCACTTATCACAGCTTGCCATGCAGCCTCAGCCTCTGGACACTCATCCCAGCCCAGCAACTTTTATGCTGCTACTGCCCAGAGTTGTGGGGACCCCCACCTCTGGGTTTCCCCCCTGCCACTTCTGCTGCCACTTATCAGAGCTGGCCAGGCATCCTCAGTCTCTAGCACTCAACCTGGCCTCCCAACATTTAAACTGCTACTGCCTAGAGTCCACTTCCATCCCTCTTCACATTTTTTACAGTTCCAGCAAGCACACAGAAAGGACTATTGACTCCAAAACAGTTTTAATAGCATAAGTTAACTTTTAAATTTTAAAAAAGGATACTTTAATTTAATCAACTACTTAAACTTTTACAAATGAATAAATAACAAAGGAAGGAAAAAAAGTAGTGAAGAAAGAGGAAATGAACAAACATAGTTTTCTTCATCCTCATCACGCTCCTCCACCAGGTTTCACTCCTGTCAAAAAAAAATTAAAATGTGTACAATGTGTAGTGTCTCTGGCTGGTAAATGTGAGAATCCAAGTACTTGGACTTCCTTCTTATATGACATAACTGTATTATTTTAAAAAGTCTTTCCATTACCTACATGCTTCATTAATGAACCTGTATTCCCACTGATACAATTTCTCCTCTGTCTGTGTCCCTGCATCTCTGCTGTCAGGCCTTCTAATAGGGATATGACATTGAGGAGTCAGCCCATTCAAAAATTCACCTAAAAAAATTGTGGACTTTTCTGAAAGCTACCCCACCATCCAACAATGTACCACTGCCCTGGACTCCCCGAAGCACAAGTCTCCTCTGCATTCCCATCAGTGCCGTGCTGGGAAGGTGGTTCTGTTGCACACAGAAGTGTGTGCCACAATTTGCAGGGGTTGTAGGTATCCATACTACCCATGGAGTGGTTAGGGAAGGACCCCAAGTGGGAGCCCATGCCTGATGAGTCTGTTGGCACACCAAGCAGTGCAAAGGCATCTTGTAGCTGTTTTCCTGGTGTGCCCTGTACTTAATTTATGCTACATAATGTAGGGTATTTCCTCTAATGCCTTTGTAAAGTACTAATGGCTAGTGATCTACTAGCCTTGGTCATGCTGGCCCCAAACTGGCTGTCACTAGCTTTTTGATTCATAGTATGGGGTTCCTCCCTGTATCACCCTACCCCGCATCACAAAAGATTTTCACAGTCTCTTTCTTCTTCCATCTGTGGTTCTCTTTCTTCAATAATTGTAAGTCAGGCGTTAACCAGGCAGCCTTGTCAAGCACACTGTGCTGGGCTTGCCCATCATGGTGTAGCTGTCACACTGTCTATCCCTGGCATGCCCAATTTGGGGACTTGTAGGGGTTGTCTTGGTGGGAGAATACACAGGCATTTCTGGTGTTCAAGCAGTGGAGTTGGACCACTACTGTGAGTTTTGTGCTCATTGGAGCCTGGAACACAGTTTATTTTCAAGGGACATTTCAACTTTTAATTGTATGGAAAATAAAATTACAGGATACTTTCCACAGTCCTTTTGTGATACTTTATTTCTATCACAGTTTTCTAAAAAATTCCTAAAGTAGATACAGAGAAAAGACAGCACATAGAGCCCATCCCCCCCACCCACGCATCCACCACCAGTTAGACTGTATAATGCAATCTGCTTTGAGAATACTGGGGGGACAGTACATGGGGGAGAAGCACACCAATATGGGGCGGGTCAAAAAGCATCCCATCACCCCTCTTGTATACACTGTTTCTTTATTCACGAGCATCTGCTCGCCCATGAGATGCCACTCTCTTGCACCCTTCTCTGGTCACATCTGCATCCTCCTCTTTCTCTTCCTCCTCCTCATCCCATAAGTGCCTTAGGGCTCTCCTCTTGCAGGTAGAGGAGGTATGCTCTCCTTTGGAAGAGTTTGGACAGTTTTTTTGGGGTGGCCTATTCTCAGTGCTGCTCATAGTACCTCAGCAATCAGAAAACTCAGTTACCAACTCCTATCTGAACATTTGATTCTCTTGCAAAATGAGATCAATCTTCTTACTGAGTTCCCTAAAACATTCTACCATATCATTAGTACTGCATTTCATAACCTCCAAATTGACTTCCTCACTTCACTTTAATAAATCGGACACAACTTTAAATTTGCATGTCAATTCTGCAGTCAACATAGCTATGTTTTCGGGTGCTTCTGTTAGTAGCTGAAGAATATTTCCCTTAGCTTCTCATTGATTTTTTCGATATTTGCATTGATATTTAGCATTAGCAGCTGCTCTTGAAGATGAAGGAGTGCTTGTCCACAGATAAAAAGAAATCTCTGGCTACTATTAAACATTTCTTGCTAAAGAACTTTGCAACTGCCCCACACCAAAATTCAGTTCCCTCCACAGCTGGCTTCAGCAGCCCCTGCTGGGGGTAACAGCCTGAAGCTCAGTGCCCATGGGAAGTGGCTTTAGCCCCACAGGCCCATGCTTAGTGCTGCAGGGAAGCAGCTGTCTAGGGCAAGGGCATCCCCGGTATCCAAGGAATCTTGATGATCCTCATAAGAACCCCTAACCAATCCCATTCACCCATGCTGGTTCTCAGCTTTGCAAAACTTCCTTCCTTTTTTTTTGACATGATAGAAATAAGAGATGACAGAGGATTCATTCTGTTTTACATACAAATTTATGCAATCATAAAACATTAGTGAGTTACATTTTCATAAGTAATTGAAAATTACATTTTTTATACAATTTTTTCTTTGTATGTACCACACACGAAAAAGCCTGCTGTCTGCACTGAGAGAAGTGAGGGTTATTAGAAACCATTTTTTCCCAACACCAAGCAGGGTGCTAGGAGGGTATGGAAGGAAGCAGAGCACCCCTGGTGACTGAGAGTGTGTGTGTGGTGGGGGGGAGTGGCTATACAGCAAGTTCTTGGAAAAACTACACTGTAGCAAGAGTGAGAAAGGAGGGCATGGAAGGAAGTAGAGCACACCAAGTGATTGAGTGTGTGTGTGTGTGTGTGTACATGCACAAGTGTGTGCATGTGCGTGTGTGCGGTAGGAGGCATTTTCTGCAGTGCAAGAAAGCATTTTCTGCAGTGCAGGAAATTCAGAGAAATGACTGCTACCCCACCAGGACCTGTACATTTTACAAAACGCCTCTGCATCTTGCCTGTGAAATGCTGTGGTCAGAGACTGACTGTCCTCATCCTCCTAGGAAATGGGGCTTCTCCCAGGATTGTGGACAGGAATAGTATTTTTGAGCAGTAGGCACCAGCTGTGGGGCAGGGAAGGTGTGTGGAAAGACTTTTTCCCCAAGAAGCTCCCCCTAGACATGGGGAAAGGTGTGTGGAAGGACTATTTTAGATATGCAAAACAGTAAGAAACAGTAAAAACGTGTTTTCAGATTTTGCAGTAGGAAGACTTAAGTATATTTTGATTAGGGCAGAAAATGTTCTAGACATAATGAAAAATGAAATAATGAATGTTGTAATACTAAAACTTGAAGCCCCTTGTCATGGTGCAGGGAAGGTAGTGGAAAGACTATTTTGCCCCAGAAGCCCCCAGCCATGGGGCAGGGAAGGGGTGTGGAAAGACTATTTTGCCTGAGAAACTCCCTAGACATTGGGGAAGGTGTGTGAAGAGTATTTTCCCCGAGAAGCCTCAGCAGGGCAGAATTTTACCATAGTCAACAAGCTGCCCAGCTTGAACTTCTACATTAACAGGACTGGCTGGTTTTATCAAGACGTCTCCAAAAAACTGTGGGATCAATCTAAAAAGCCATCATGCCTCAGGAAAGACTCAGGGAGAGAGCGAGTGGGAGTGTATGTGGATGGAGAGTACACAAGTAAGGTAAAAAAAAACCTGGGGCTACATGAACAAAGACCAACAAAGAAAAAGGAGCATTACATACTTGATCCTTGAAAAGAGCTAATTAACCATATTTCACTAAGTAGCTGCTTGGACTAGCTTGACCATTCTTAAGTTTTCAGCATTTTTAAATTTTGCAAACTGTTATGCACTGTTATGTTAGGCCTGGCCACTGAGGATCAGCAGGAGGAGCAGGGAAGGCTGGAAATAAGGGCAAAACAGAGACAAAAAAAAAGTCATTGTTAAATATTGGTCTATTCATATATAAAACAGAAATATTCATTTTAAAATTCTAAAGTGATTATTTAAAATGCAAACTTAGTTTCTGATGTATTGACACAATATGAGGACCTTTCTACATCATGGCAAAGAGAGGGTAATGGTGAGGGTATTATGAATAATGAGTCTAAAAGGATATTGAGTATCAAATAGGAACCTGTCAGTAACTGGTAGCATTTTTTCTGGAGATGGAAGTGGCGTCAAGCAAATGTCTTGCAGGCTTCTGCTCTTCTCTTCTGCCTGACAAGAGCAGCATGTGAAGCATTGCATTTGGAAACTAGAAATAGGAGGGAGGGGGAAGTTAAGAGCTAGCACTTCATGCTGTGGGATACCTACCACCTTCATTCACAGCAAATAAAACCTATTTACTTGATAGTTGAAGTAAACAATGCAAGGTGAAGCAGGTCACCAGCAAGGTTTATGGGAATAGCTATTTCTGGTTTACTTGTATATTAAAAAAAAAATTCACTTAAAATATGCAAATTGGCAAAAAGTCAATTTTTTTTTTACTGTTGCCCTCATTCCTTAGTGTAGGTTAAATAAGGCTGTGCAGTGTCAAAATTAGTCTTGGATTTGATTCTTTGGCAATTACTGTAATGGAAATAATGAATACTACCATAGCAGTGTAAATATCACTTAATTAGAAGATGGACCTACATGGTAGAAATGATTAGGCATCCAAAATGAACAGTACAATTGTAGATTTCTGTTACAAATCTATGCAATATATAACAAAAGTGTTGAAATCTTTACTCCTTTGCTGACTCATTTCCTCCATGTGACAACTGATGACCTCAGAAACACCTACGGAAATACAAGGCATGCATGTGTCATCTGTTTCTGTAGAAGACTCAGAACTAAATTAAAGTGAAAAGCTTTGGGGAATTAAAATCTACTCATGTTTAGAATACTCTACTGTAATTAAAAATATTTATTTCACATGCCCTTTTTTATAATATGATCTGACTCTCATGCTAAATTAGAATTTATTTACAAAATATCATTGTCACTATGAATTTGCTTTGCTGAGAAGAGTTAAATAGTTACACATTAAATTTGTTTTTATATACATGATGTGACACGGTAAATATGATTATATATTATTCTAGGGCAGTCATTTAATCACTGTTAACATGAGCAATTAACACGTTAATTGGTTCTTGCATTATTTTTTTAACATGTTAATTGTGCATGTGGTTTTGGAGCCTGCATTTCGGATCTGCTCTGCTGCCATCACCACCACCTCCAGACTGCCCAACAGGGACTGTAGGGCAGCCCAGGCATGGGCTCCAGGCTGCTGCAGCAGGAAAGTGGGAGGCATGCACACATAGACACAGATAAATGCAAGCACACGCGCGCGCGCGCGCACACACACACACACACACACACACACAGAGTGAGGAGCACAGCCTGGCAGCTTGTAGGGCAGCACCCAGTAGGTAAGTCTGTGGAGGGGAAGGGATGGGAGTGGGCAGATCAAGGCCCCCATGGTGAGAGAGGGAGTGAGGCAGGGACAGAGGCAGGAGCTGTCATGAATGAGACCCTGGGACTGGGGCAAGTTGTAGGATGGAGATGCAGGTGGCTTGTCCAGGGGCAAGGCTCCCTGTTGAGGCACACACATCTGTGACGTTTGGGACTTTGGGTTCACCAGTACCTCCTTGTGGGCCACCCCAGCCCCTTGTCTCATCTGCCACGACTTGGATGAAATATATTTTTTTTAGAAGGAGGGGCATCCCCGAGGGGTACTCATGAACATGAGGTCTGATGTTCCACAAGGCTCCGCCACCCCTACACCTCGTCCACGCACCAACCGGTCACTTGTTGGTTCATCAGTTGAGAGGTCTTGGTCCGGTGGCATCAGGATCCTTCGTGATTGGAGTTTGTTCGGATCAGTTGGATCCGTCA
>JAGPOW010003182.1:29679330-29695635 GCA_030014935.1 Caiman crocodilus
GTTCTGGCTGGCTTGCAGTAGCAAACCTAGCCAAAGATCCTGGTGCTACACTAGGTTCTTCCAGCCACTGTGCTGGGAGCGTTCCTCCCATAAGCAGGGTAGATCCTTCAGGAGCTGCAGCACCAGCTTGCTGCAGCCTTCCTCTCTGCTTTCACTCACTCTCTCTACCTTGCTCCTCTTCGTCACCACCACCCCGGTTGAAATGCCTGCTGGGGCTTTTAAACTTTCCCATGGCAGCCGTGCCGGCTGCCACGATTGACTCCACTCTCCTGCTTGTTAACACTAGCCGCTTAAATGAGCAGCAGGGAAGTGGCTCGCGCGGCCATAATGGCGTCTGCTGCAGCTGCTGCTGCTGTTTTCTTTCTCCATGCCCTATCTCCTCAGGTAAGTGCTTTTTCTTTTCTTTTACTGACCCCGTGGGCCCTTTCTGTGTCCCTAATGGCGGCGCACCACCATCACAACGCCCAAGGGAGGCATGGGGCATGGGCCCCCCAGATTTGTGTGCAGGAAAAAGGCAGGCTGTCTGCTTCAGGCTGGGGCTCTGCACCTGCTCTCTTTGCCCTGGGAGCCATGCAATGCCATGTTGTGCCTCCTGCCACCAGGCAGACAGGGGATGCACAGCATGGCCAGCGCATCTGGAGCAAAGGCAGCAAGGCACAGAGTCCTAGCCTGCAGCAGGCAGCCCATTTCTGCCCTGTGCACAAATCCATGGGGCCACATGCCACCATGCTTCCCTCAGGGGTGTGGACAGCAGTGGGGTGCAATGTCCCGCCTTCATCCCTGGACAAGCTGCCTGCCAATATCCACCCTAGTCCCAGGGCCCCATTTGCCCCAGCCCCTGCCCCACTCCCTCCCCCCACTGTGGGGGCCTCAAACTGCCCCCGTCCCTTCCCTCTCCTCTTTCCCCTTCCCTTCCACAGACTTACCTGCTGGGCATTGCTCTGTATGCTGCCAGGCTGCACTTCTGTAGGGTTACTATATTTTGCTCAAAAAAAGAGGATACTCATAGGCAGAGGTGACCCCGGCAGGGTGCGGGGACTGGGCCAAATCAGGCTGTGCGGGGCCCTGTTCCCGGATGAGAGGAAGCCAGTGGCAGATCTGGCAGTGGGGGGCAGGGTGCCAAGCAGACAGAGGTGGCGGAATCGGTGGGGGGGATGCCGCGCAGCTGGATGTGAAACCAGTAGCACTATGGAGTCACTATGGTCACTCTGCCCAGCTCTACAGGCCCCTCCCACCCCCAAGCATGAGGCCCAGGGCAGTTACCTTGATTAACTGCCCCCTCTTCCCAGGGACAGCTCTGCCTGTGACGGTGGGGGAGGTTAACATGATTGTGGTGGGGGACAGTGATATGCCCATGCCCCACCCCTGCCCCTCACTCCTTACCCACAGTACCCCACATCCTGCCAGGGCCCCCTTCCCAGACTCCAAACCTCACACGCATACCTACAGTCTTCACATCTACACAAATCCCCCCACCACAACACCCCCAACCATACAAAGTACCTGTATAATTTTGCAGAATTTTGAATTTTCTGTGCATAATTTTGAGTTTTTAACTGTGCATTTGAAATCACAATTAATTGTGGCTATTTTTTAAATCATGCAACTAATTGTGATAAAGTTTAAATTGTTTGACAGCCCTATGCTATTATAAAGCTGTTTCTGTCCATATTTGCTGGGACTCAAATAACTAAGGTTTAAATAAGATGGCTCTGTAGAAGGAGAGAAGACTAAATATAATGAGGATTTAAAGAGATTTTTGTTTGCTGGTTACATGCCTTCTGGACAGCTGCAGCTAAAATTTTATTTTTCAAACTAATGCACTGATTTTGGGGGTCTTGATTTAATCAAGACCCCCAAAATCAGTACATTAGTTTAGTTATAGTGGTCATAAACATATTTGCAGACATTGGAGGATAAAAAAGGCAGGATGTTTGCATGCTAATCTGAGTGCCTCCTATTGGCTTTGAATCCTTGGGAAAAATTCCTCATTCACTCAGTTTACTTGTACATCAAAATAAACCTACTTGCAAAACTCACTTGTTGGTCTCTCTCAGTGAACCCTGATAATTTAAGGAGTACAGATTCTACCCCCCTCTTTTTGGGTGGAATTATTCCAGTCTTAGAGTGGTCCCTAGATATGGCACCATAAGTATCAGCTGTACCAGTATCAGTACCAGCGAACAGAACTGGGTTCAGCAACTCCAGAGCTTGTCTTTGGGAGTCTGTAATCAAAGGTGTGTATGGTGACTCTACATTTTCTTTAAACCAAAGTATTCTTTATTTTCACTGTAAGGACTAAGCATAAGAGGAAAAAATGGAAATGAAAACAATGAACACATGCATTCCTGTCTCCCTTACTTAAGGTTTACCCTTCCCTGGTGGTGATAACCTAGGTAGGACTAGTTTTTTCTGAAATCCCAGTATGTACCTATATCAACCTAGTTTTTCTCAACAGGTTGTATTTTCACTGTTTGCTGTGCAGAGCTGTGAATGATTAGGCTTGCAGTGTCAGTCTCTCACTATGGACAGCCCTCAGAGAAAAGAGGCAGGAGCCCCTATGATGCCAGTCTTACTTAATCATTTTTCTAAGTAGAAATTGATTACAATTTAAGTAAAGTACAGCCATACACATTTTAGAGACTGACTCATTCTTATGTGAACAATCCATTGATGTTTAGGGATACATAGCAGCTAGAGATTATTGTTTACATCCCTCTTGCAGACTTTTACTGAAAATAGTTTAATGGCCAAAAACAAACTGTGAAGTACAAGGGTTTAGTGCAAGTAATTTCTATGCAATCTGAAATAGCATGAACAAGTGTGTTAGAATATATTTGAATTAACATAATTATTAAGTACTTACTCTTGTGCAGTGTCAAAGAGTTAAAGTATTCCCGTTACATATTTCTTCTTTATAAAATTGCCTATGTCATTACATTGTTACACTTCAGCTCTCAGCATTGTCAATACGTATAAAAATATCATATATCATGTGTTCTTTCTTTTCGTTATGGTAAACAACAAAATTAGGTGAAATGCATGCTTAATAGGCATGTGCAAAGCAGGCTGTATTTGATTTGGATTTGGATTCGGTCCAAATCAGGGACAGTAATTTGATTCGTTGATTCAGATCACTGTCCCCGATTTGACTCGGCTAAATCTGAATCTGAAGATTTGATGGTAATTCAGAGAATCAGTGATTCAGGCATAGAGACAGCTTTAAATGTTTTTTCTACATACCTCGAGGTACCAGTGCGACTTGTGAACGCTGCAATGTTGGGGTGCATGAAGCATCCCACAGGAGTGGGGGGGGGGCCGTCCACATGCTTGGGCCCCCCCCACACCTCCCTGGCTTAGTGATCAGCTATGGAGAGACCCCGGGTGCCCCCCCAGATCCAGGAGGCACCAGTCACTGAGCCAGGAGGCATGGGGGGAGTGGGGAAGGGGACACAGCTGGGCTCCTATTTGCCACTTGAGGTTTGAGGTTTGGGAATTTGGCAGGGTGGAGGGTGGCCATATATAGTGCCACTAGTTCCCCTCCACCAAATGTCCTGACCTGTGGGGAGTCCCACATGACAGATGCAATGGCTCTGTGGGCTGCATTTAGCCCATGGGCCAGAGGTTGAGCACCCCTGTAATAGACCATTAAGAAAGCTATTATAAATCATGGAGGACTAAAAGAAAATACCACCCAAAAGAAATATTCATTCCTGTTTTGAGATTGGAATTGGTAGCTTGGTAGCATACTGTAAACTGCTCAGTACCTGACTGACAGATCTTAGAGCTTTAGAATGAGCTGTGACCCCACATATAAGTGGCATGGTTATCACATGATAGCTTGATGCCAGTAACATATATTAGGGGAAAGTCTTGAGATTACAAGCTATTGACTCATCCCATTGTGAGATAGTAACAGAATTGCATCAGTTCTTACACTGGGGATATTATTCCCTTGAGTCACCACTGTCAACTTAAAAATCAGTTGTAGTTATATTTGAATACTTGGAGCAAGTAAAGCAGAAACTGGCTGTTGTGCAAGGTCAATACCCTTTCCTCCCGTGGACTTTCACAAAGATGCCACATGTCTCACACATTTCTAGCATACTATTTATAGGTAGTATGATCTAGGAGGCAAGGTGTTAGACTGGGAATAAAAACATGTGAGTATTAGTCCCGATTCTGCCGTTCACTGCTGGTCTGACCTTTAGTAAAAAACACGTATCTATAAGACTGGGGACAGAGTTACTTACCCTTATTCATAAAGGAATCACTGGAGGAAAATCACTGTCATTTAAATGTTATGATTTTGTAATGTGTTTTTAAAAACTTTGATGGACTTATATTATAATAATAATAAAATCCTTCTAAAGGCAAAAGTACCTTAGAGTACTAGCTTATTAAATATGTCTAATACATATTATAATTAGGATTGACAAGCTAGGCAATTTATTTTTTACTAAGAATCACATTTTTTTTACTATGTATTGCGGCCCTTTCTCCCTTACTGAGAAGAGAGAGAAAACTCCAGGGCCCACTGGCCACCCAAGCACCCAAGTATAGACTTAAGGGTGATAAAGACTTGAGTAAACACCACAGAGCCAGTGGTAGCAGCAGCAGCAGGGGCTGGAGGCTTGCATAGAAACAGAGCTAAGCAGCAAAGGACCACCCCAAGGCTTCCAGCAGGCCAAATAGAAAAGCACCTACAGCTGAGGGAGGCAGGTAACCAGCAGAGTGCAGGGCCAGGGAACTGCAGAAAAAAAGACCCTGAGGTCTGGAGGCCAAAGAGGAAGGAGTTGTACAGCTGACTGCCTGCTGAGGAAAGCCAGAGAGAGGTTCTGCTATCCTGGGGAAAGACCAGTAAGGATCTGAGAACTGGTGGAGAATGAAACTCAGCTCAAACGGGGAATTTCAGACAGCCAGTGTACTTGGGAGTTGAGTTGGAGTCAGTGGGCATTATAGTTGGCATTTTAAGCGATGGTTTGCAGACAAGACTGTGAGGAGTGGATTGGAGGTCCCATTAGTGCCCTAGGGTTATGTGATCACTTTGAGCCCTGCTGAGGACAGGCTCAATGCATCCTGAGAAAGGGCCAAGCATGGAGCAGAGCAGTGGGTGGGGCCAAGATGCCCAGAGATAGGAGGAGACCAGGCCCATGGGCCTAACAAGAGCCAAAGCAGGCTTAATGCCAAAGGAATGCTGGAACAGGGCTTGGACTCAGAAACCAGGTCTGGGGCAGTGGGCATAGGCTATGGAAACCAATGAGAGGAAAAGGGGTCTAAGGCTTGGAAGACTGAGTCCCGACAAGGATGTAAAGACCTGAGGTAGCCTGGTTTCAGGCTTGGGCCAAGTGCCCCAAAACACATGATTAGCTCTGGGAGCCAGAGAGTGAGATTGGGCTTGGGAAGCCCTGGGGCAGCCTCGACTTCTTTAAAGGACTATAAAATAAAGATATGGTGAGTAAACAAAGGGGACAGTGACTAAGTAGGATAAACCAGGCAAAGGCAGATCACCTCCCAGGTTAAGCATCTTGTTACAACTGAAATAAGCGTTTTATGGACGTACAGGGCACATCTACAAGTGCTATTAATGCACTTTAAGCTTACTGAGAACAGTAAAATAAAGCAAAGTAAACTTTCCCCAAGAATGCATCTACATGTGTGCCCATTGGGAACAAATTTGCTCCCACAGCAGCCAGACTGGCAGTGGGCACTGGGGTCAGGCTTGGATTCTGGGGGTTGGTGGGAGTGGGAAGCCATCCTGCTTCTGGGGCAGCTGCCTCCCAGCCCTGCACCTTGATTGGTGCAGGCAATGCCTCCCAACCCTGAACCTACGTACTGTCCCTTGTCCCAGGAAGCTGTCTGCTTTCCAGCCCCATGCCCTGGCAAATTGGGACACAGAGTCAGGAGACAGAGCTTCCCAGGGCAGATGACTGTTTCCCAGTCTCTGCCCTGATCTGCTGACTGGGGCAGGAGCTGGAAGGCAGGCAGCTGCTTGAGGCAGGGGATTGCTCCCCCACCCTCTGCTTCCTGGACTGACTGGGAGAAATTTGCTCCTAGTTAGCTGTTTACATGTGTGCTACTGTGCAGTAAATCTACCTGTATCTATAGGTAGTAGCTTAATTTACTGCATAGTAAACACTACACACATGTAGACAATGACACTTTACTGTGCCGTAGTTTAGTTTACTGTGCAGTAAAGTGTCTTGTGTAGATCTGTCCATATTTTACAAAATATAAATGTAACCCTTCCAGAGGCAGATCCAAGGGAAGTTACCTTCTGCAGTTCTGTTTGTTATCTACTCTCTGCAGACTGGCTTAACTCTAGCTAAAAACACTAACTCACATGTAGAAATAACTTTCAGTGAAGCACTAGATTCTGTTTTATTAATCTGAAAATAGATATAGATATAGATATATTATTCCAATGACCTCCACACCCCTTCCCAAACTGACTCCCATTGGCCCTGCTCCTTCATCTTGTCATGAACCCCCAAAAGAGTACTGTCTGCCTATCTACAAGGTGAAGCAGGTGAAAGGACACAGCAGAAGCAGCACATGGCTGGTGGAGGGGGAAAGGGGCTATGGAAGCTCCTCTGTGGTATGAAGCCTTGAAAGAATACTTCCTGCAACTTGCTGCACTTCTCTCAGACACCAGGTGGTACTGCTTTGCTCCATCTGTCCATCAACACTTGTTTCCAGCCTCTTCTGGATGACACAGCTTCAACATAAGGCTGAGAGGGGACCTGGTGGCTGTCTATAAACTTACCAAGAGGGACCAGCAGGCAATGGGAGAGACCCTGTTCATCTGAGCACCTCCCGGAGTAACAAGGAATAATGGCCATAAGTTGTTTGAGAGTAGGTTCAGGCTGGACATTAGAAGACACTGTTTCACAGTCAGGGCGGCTAGGATGTAGAATCAACTTCCCAGGGAAGTGGTGCTGGCTCCTACCTTGGGGATCTTTAAGAGGAGGCATGACAATTACCTAGCTGGGGTCATATGAGCCCAATAATCTCTCCTGCCCAGGGCAGTGGGTCAGACTTGATGATCTATTTAGGTCCCTTCTGACCCTACATCTATGAATCTATGAATCAAGTTTGCAGTTGAATATTAATTTTGATGGACAGGTCTTTCTAGTCTTTTCTTTATGGGCAGCTGGCAACCCTGACCATAAGGCCCTTTTTATTCTATAAGGAATATTCTGGTCTCATAGGTAAATGATAGAAATGTGAAAAAAACATTATAATTATACCTTCCCTGGCTCACAGCTCTATGAGAGAACTGATGTAGTCTTTTTGGTAAATTATTTGCCTTTTAGAAATGTATGTAAAAGTTTATTATTCTTTTATTTCTTAAAACATACTCATACTCAAGGTGCAGGTTACAATAACTGAAAAAAGCCAGGAAGTATAAAAGTACAGCTGTTTGTAAGAGAAGAAATTAACTGTTTACTCCCCTTCCCAACCCTATACCAGCAAGAATATTGAGCTGTAGAAAAATGTGTCCTGCAACAGATGATCAGACAAGGTCCTTGTGTTTGTCAAAAGAATACAAATACATCTGCTACTGTACATCAGCCCTAGATTGCCTATTGATCTTTGCTTGTTTACACATCTGGATAATTATCATAGCAACCAAAATATGCCAGGTGTTCAATCAAGATAAATCCCTTGCTTCTATCCTCTATTTGCCAACATGGCTGGCCTTAAATGCTGAACGCGTATTGAGCCACATTAAAAATCAGTGAAAAGATGAATGACACAGACATTCTGTTAATTAAAATTTTCCTCATAAAATCTGTAAATTATATTCCATGCATGCTGTATTAAAATATAAATACCCACCAACGTGCAAATGAAGCATAAGATTAGACTCCATTGGACCTGGGATCTGTCTAATTCAGCACTTTCTCTTCTGCAGAAGCCAGTGGCAGCTGCTTCTTGGGAAGGCATAAGAAAATAAGATGCTCCAAAAACTGTCCTACTACTGAAAGGATAAAATACGTATCTGTGTTGAGGGGGGACCTAGGATTTCACTCTCAAGGAATTACTCCTTATCACAGCACACAGCTTGAGTGGCAAGGCTGTGTGTTTGGGATATCTATTAGATCCACAAGAAGCATCTCTACACTTTGACCTATTTTGTAGCCTCTGTTGCAGTGCTGCTGTAGCTTTAGGTGAGCATGTTGCCTGCATGTAAAGAAGGATGTTCACTGGATTTACAGTCATAAATCCATCAGTCCCAGACTTGCTCCTCTGCTTCCCCACAGTTAAATGCACTCAGCCTTTAAAACAGTCGTTCTCAACCTTTTCAGACTCAAGGCACCCTTTACAAAATGCCAGCTCTTATTTTCACTTGTTTTTGACTACAGAAAAATAATAGAGGAACTCTTCTGCTGCAAAGAGATCAGAAAGACCACAACACTTCAGAATGTTTTTAATATTATGGATTCCTATTTGAAATCTCTGGATTTATCTTATGAATCATGTGTAGATGTTTGCATACCCAACAATGCTAATATTGCACAGCACATTGTGTCACTCTTAAAAGGATCTCATGGAAACTCCAGAGCCATTTCCAGATGAACATGGATGTTTGGTTCCCCAGGGACCTTGTGCCGCTGCTACTTGTACCTGGGGAATGCCCATGCCACATTCTACTGTAGGGGAAGCTGAGGCCAGCACTGGGTTGGGCATTCCAGGGCAGCCCAGCCATAGGCTGCTGCAGCGGGGGGAGGGGTGCACACACTCAGATACCCTGCACATCCAGGATTGCAGCTAGCTCAGCAGGCAGGTAAGTTTCTTTCACTCTACTTTCTTTATGACTACCTGGGCTTGGTGGGGGGAGCAGATTGAGACCTCCCCCACACAGTGCAGGAAGGAGTGGGGCAGGGGCAAATCATTCACAACTGCCCCGCTCCCTCCTGCACGGAGGGGATTGTCTCATGACCCAGCTCGGGCCCATTCACTGTGAAAGGGTCTGGCTAGGCCAGGTCAGGGACAATTATGTCTGGCGGCTTGTCCGGAGGTGCAGTGTGAGGGAGTCAAGGGGAGGGGTGGCATGTGGTCCCCTGATCTGTGCACAGGGCAAGGGCAGGCTGCAGCTGTGAGCCAGGATCTGCTCCCTGGCTCTGTGCCTCACTGCCATTGGTTTGAAGGTGGTGTGGGGTGGTGCTATGTGCTTCTTGCCTCTGGGTGGGCCAGGCAGCAAGGTGGGCCAGTCCCAGTGCTGCCACCATCCACCCCAAGCACAGCACAGCTCCCCACTGCTAGGAACAACCAGGTGCTGCCTCGGCCCCAGCCCACAGTGGCAGCCCACCTGGCCCCGCACAGATCTGTGGGCACACCCGGCCCTCATGCCTTTGGGGACATGTGCAGCAGTGGGAGCTGCCACCCCTCCCTACACCCCCCGGATGGGTTAGAGCTTCATCCCATGCCTCACCCCACCCCACTTGGCTGTGCAGGGCCTGGTGGGGTGGGTGCGGAAGTCCTGGGGACTCTGTCTCTTCTGGTCTGGTAGTGCAGCTGAGGCTGACCCTACTCTGGCCTCCGGCTCCAGACCACCCTGGGCTGTGTAGGGCTGGGGCCAGTGTGGGGCTGGGGGGAGGCAGCTTCCTTGGTGCAGAGGGTGCTGGTGCTGGGCAATGACTCCAGGCATAGGGGAAGAGACAGCCACATGGCCACAGCAGACCCTGGCCCCAATCCCAATCCTGGACCCAGTTTTGCTCTTCTCCCTCCTAATCTGTGTCCAATCCTAGTCCCAGCCCCAGCCCCACTCCCTCTCCTCCTGCATCCGGCCCTTCCCCCTTCCTCTGCTCCTTCCCCTGCAGACTTTCCCACCTGAAGGGGTGTGCACATGCATGCATACTCATGCTCAGCTCAGCCCTGCCCTCAAATTTTTTCTCCTTCTGCCTATGCCTAGGGGCCTCCTAGGGCTACACCAGCAGTGATTCTGTCATATGGAGCCTGCTCAACAATCACAGCGCTGCTCAGGGTGGCCTTGCTCTGTTTTTGAGTGGCATGCACTGCCTGTGCATGTGCTGTGCTGCTTTTTTTTTATGCACATTTTTTTTTTGACCGTGCACACACGGGCAGCACTCCCCTCCAGTGCAGAGAACATCTGAATGTGTGGTATGTGGCACTACAGATGTGTCTGTGGCACCTTATACCACACAGCTGTGCTCATCTGGATGCAGTCTAGGGTACTGTGACACACTGGTCAAAAATCAATGCTTTAAGGCGGTTTTCAGGATCACCACTTACATACAAATATGATGAAAGCTGCTTGAAAGTGACACTTGTGAAACAGATTTCTTATCACTTATTCTCATGCCATGTTTTCAAGGTGAGCTTCATGATCTGGAGGAATCCAGAGCTAATCACAGTAATTTAGACTCCTGCCTAGAATATCCATTTTGATAATCTCACCAGTGTTTATTCTGCATCTCTCAAATTCAAGGCAAGCTCAATTGTTTAGTCTTTGTCTTGTTATACAAATGTTAACTGATTTAAATGTACATACCCTGAGATGCACAATAACTCACAATTTGTACTACCTGACACCTACAATTCAAAAAGCTAAATGTGATTATAGGGAGTTTTGCATTTTTATGAGACTTAGCGTTTTCATTTAGGTGTTCCATAAAAGAAAGGAGGTAATGGATGCAGACATATATTGTAAGAAAAGCAACAGTCTGCTATATCTTATCACTTCATAGCCAAAACAGAGGGGATGTCCAAGCACTAGTTCTTTCCACTGCTATCTGCCCTGTGCCATTGAACAAAAGGATACAATGTCAGTTACTGTGTTTAATCATATTATAGTAATATAATTATATAGTCAAATTCTTTCCCCATTTATTCCTATGTAACTTCAGAGAAGTCAATGTGATCTGTAATTCACTATTTAATTTGCAGTCAGTTTTTGGCAGGGTATCTTTCTCTGTCAATCAATACATAGTATAGCCCTACACAACAAATTTTCCAGAGTAAAGGGAAGCGTAGTTTCACCAGTTGAAATAGAATATTTAAGTATGCTGAATATCATTACACCCTGAACTTAGTTGATGCACTGGGTCAACGCCCCTATTCTTGTAAATAGTGCCAGGAGTTCTTTCCGAAGAATGGCCAGAGCTTCTGTTTTATATCTAACCCAAGAGCTGGCAGCACAGTGCACAGTTCTTAGGCATGTAGAATGAGTTGGAAAAGACCACAAGGAACATCTAATATCTAATCTAATATATGAAGAACTGTTCCCCACAATAGGCTTTCTACGTATTTTTAAAATGCAACTTCAGAAAAGTTTCAAATGAGACTTCACTTAGTCATGGGCCACAACCTTTCAGTCTTCCCTGGTTTTAACCATTTTTTCCCTTTCCTAATATTAGTCCCTATACTTCCAAAAATCTATAAATTATGTCCTTTACTCAGCAGAGTCATCAAGAATAAACACCTTTGTCTGATCTACCTAGCAATCCTACTACACTCCTTATTTTTGGAAAGCAACTTCTGGGATATCTAGGACAACTACCCTACAGGCAGGTAACCCCTGATTGGAATTTTGCCAATCTGTTATCCATGAGCTCTGTATGGCTGGTCTGGCAATGAGATGAGGTTAGACTTCTGTTGACATTTTCAATTTCAGCCCTGTTGCAGCACTTCAAGGTCATATTGCCTCAACATCAAGTTTCAAAACATAATAAAATAAATAATAAAAACAACTTGGCCCATAGCTTATATTTTTTTTGTCTGGGTCTAAAAGGGCAGGAACACTGTTAGCAACAAGAGGGTCTGAAACATCTGTCTCCAGCTTTCTATTGACCTCAAGAAAACAACCCATAATCTTCATATTTTAATTACCAGTGGGATTTGTGGACTGTGGATGGGTAGGAATGTGGGTAAGTATTATATTCCAGTAGCTATTATTAATCCTTCATGACTTTGTAGTGTATATGTAAGTTATATGACAAACTGATCGCTGTGGGAATAATGTAATTCTTGTGAAGAGATGTGTATGTATTAGGGGTTTCTTCATGTCATGGACAGCCCATACATTCTGTAAATCAGGGATTAAACTACAGTCACAAACTGGCACAAACCTCTCTGTAGCCTGGGTATATCCTGGGAGCATCCTCCTTTTAGCTGATGAGATTGTGACTCATCAAGAACGAGGCTATGAAGTTGAAACAGCGGAGAAGCTGGAACTTAGCTTTCTGGAGCTGCTCCTGCCTGGAGAACCTGGAGAACCATGCCAACCAGGAGTAACCTATTCATCTCCTCTCCTCTGCAACAATTCTCTGTTCGTCTCCAGCTTCCTCACTCCTTCCAGGGGGCACAGGAAGGATACCCCTATTTCTTGCTACTCAGAAGAGAAATAAGTACTACATAAGGTGTGCACTAATGCAAACTCCCTTGAATCACAGTCTTCTAAAATGTCATTAGGATTTCTCAATTTTCTAGGGATAACCATTCTGAAACTCCCATTTTTTATTCATCTTTGCATCAGTATGAGATTTTCCTTCCTAATGAACAGAGGCATAGCAAGCTCATTCAGTGCCTGGGGTGGCAGGGGGTGATGGTATGCTGAGCACCGTAGACGAGGGAGGGGTGGGAGCTAGGGGAAGGGAAGCCTGATCTGCCAGGACTTAGCACACTGCAAGCAGCGGCTATTGGTGCTACTGCTACTGCTGTAGGAGGGTTGGCTTCAATAGCAGCAGCCGCCATGTGGCCTGGCTCCATGGAAGGTGCACCTGGTGCTCTGTTTCCCCACATACGTAGGCCTGTATCTGATTTGGGAAAGACAGCCAGAGGGAGCATCATCGAGCACCCCAGATGCAGACTGGGGTAGGGATTCTGGTGTCCCTTCATCATCAGTGCCTGGGGCTTGTGCTCTGCTCTCCACACCCCTAGTTATGCAATTGCTAATGAAGACTAATTGAGGACACTGAGAGAAAAGGTATTGAAAGAACCAGGATGGTTCCTCTACAACCTCTTTATTTACAGGCAAACACTTTAGCCTTGACAGAAAGTGGGGCTTCTTATGGATATCAACTCCTCTCAAATCCATTCTCATTCATTTTCTATTTATGAATGACACAAGATGACATTATGCAGCACCATCAACATGGTAGCAAGTCTCTTCGCATTTTTAGAAGAATTAGCCAGTTCCATAATACAGGTTTGATACACAGCAATGCTTTTCAAGAACTTTCTTATTGCCATTTTCAATTACATATGAGAGATTATAAACCCAGCATGATGTTGGGGTCAGCATCCAATATATGTCTTTTAGCAGGAATTATGTCTTCCCTATCATAGTCTGTTCTACTTAAAATCTCTGGGTGAAAGGTAAATGATAGAGACTTGTTATTTAGGTTTCTCAATTATTTTTTATGAAATTAGTGCTCTGCCATCAACTCACATTGCTACATATCTCAGATTGGGTTCAAGCTACTTCACTTGGCTGCAAAACTGCCCTTCAGACAGCTGCATACCAATAGCTGTTTGCTCAAACAAGCAAATTATTCCATTTCTCTTCTTGTGAAATATTGAACATTTCCAGAAAAATAACTGGCATAATATCTAATTACCTGAGGTCAACTCCAGTTTACATGCTAATTGCTGTTAGTACTCATGGCTTCTATTACACATAACTACAGAGGCAAAATGTAGACTTAGCACAAATAGGTACAAAATCCATTACAGTCTGATGGGCAAATTCACATCAATAGCAGTTGTGCTTTTTACCCCAAAGCTGAATTTGATCCATCAAATTGCCCTGTGCTAAATCACAATATTTCAAGAGCAATTTTAATCTGAAAAACAAAACACTGTCAAACCAACCCTACTGGACACTGCCTCATGAATCTGACATTACTTATGTTTTTGTATTACACAAGTGTAATATAATCTTGAAAAATACTTTATATTTAACAGGGCACAGCAAACCTCTGCATACATTGACAAGATAACTCAATAGCCCCAAGGCAGTTAAGTGGAGGCCCTTATCAATGTCCAGTGGCCTACAAGGAATATATTGGTCTCTGTCCTGCTTTAGTCCAGCTCACAAGAGGCACGAAGCAGAACCCCCTACTAAAGGTCTCAGCAGAGTAATCATGACTGAATGGCACTACATTTTTACCCACCCCTAGAAGTGGAGGGGTAGGGGTTATTGGTGACTTTCTAGACCGAAACATGCAGTTTTGCTGGAAAAATGGTACATACCCTACAGCTAAACAGGCACCAGCCTCCAGACATGACTCCTTTGATCAACACTAAAGAAAACAAAACCTTAGCAGGATGATAGGGTTTTTTTTTCAGATATTACCTGTGGAAGAATGTGCTAGAAGAAAAAAAGATTATACGGGATATTGTTCATACTTACATTTTATGTAAAAATATTATAAACAACATTTGACTTGTTTAATATCCTGAATTATTGCATGATTGTGAGGCCATGCATTCAGAGACTATAATGAAGCCCATTCATTAGATACCCAGAGATGTTACTTTGCAGAAGATGTTCACTTTCTGTATATAGTACAGGGAATGAGGAGTACAGTCCCTAACTATCTTACTGGGATTTATACAAAAATTTCCCAGTAGACCATACTGAAAATACATTCTTATGCCTCAGCTGCAGTGAGAGATAGTCATGAGCTCACCAGTAGGTGGCTAAATGAAAAGGTCAGCGGTTGAGGGGAGGGTTTCTAAGGTCACTGAACACCTAATGACCAAGCAGCAGTCATGGGAAAGGCTTCTGTCTTGAAGTGGCCAGGGATCACATGAACAGTGCCAAATGAATGAGGACTTTGCTACATGGGGGAAGGTAGCAAGTATTTCCTGAAATGAGTTACAGTGTTAATTTCCAGCAACAGTGTTGTAGAAGCCAATAGATCAACTGTATTCAGTTTTTACTAGCTGGAGAGGCACATGGCAATCTGATACCGCCATAAAATATTGTGATAAAGAAGGCTAGATCTATACACCAAGCCCTCATAGAGACCAACATTTGTATGCATCTACCATTTACACTCTGTTTTTAAAAGTATCTAGTCCTGACTTGCCAGGAATACAGAAATGAAAAGATAGCAGTGTTCCTCACTTAGCAGCCCTGTCTTTCAGAGAATTGGCTCTTCTGGACCAACATTATTGCTCTTCCCAACCAGCTCCCACTGACAGTTGTTATATCACCCTTCAGATGTGCACAATTTGCCTAGTACCCCTCCTTTAATGGCAGACAGCTCTTTCCTTTATTGTATTCAGAGAGCAATCAAACAGGACTCCAGCCCCATAAAAGTAATGAATGATTGATGTGTAAAGAAACAAGGTGTGAAAAATACCTCCTACCCATACAACACAGTAGGGACAGGCAGGATCTTGCTTCTGACAGCAATTTTCCCTTCTGACTTGTTTAGAGACAGAATACATAATATTTAGTCACTGTCTCTGACTAAGCAAGTCAAAATGGCTTCTGCTAAAAGCTGAAGCCACTGAGAGGCAGAAACTTGTGACTTGTGACCAGTCACAACCAGGGAATTTGGATGAAACTCAGAAAAGGAATGATAGAAGTTTCCAAATCACAGGACCTGGTTCCCATGGGGGACTTTAATTATCAGGACATCTGCTGGGAGGGAAACACAAGCAATCCAGCGAATTCTTGGAGTGTATTGGGGATAACTTTTTGGTATAGATGGTAAGGAGGCCAAGTAGGGGGAAAGCTCTTATTGACTTTCTGTTCACAAACAGAGAGGAATTGGTCAAGAATATGAAGGGGAAAGGTAACTTGAGTGACAGTGGATGCATCTACGCATGCATTTACTCCAGACTATATTTACTGTGGAGTAAGATACTGCACAGTAAGGATTTTTGCATAGGTGTCTACACATGCAGGATTAGGGAGCATATTTGCTCCCAGTTCCCTGCAGCCCTGCAATGCACCCCTGAAGCCACTTGGGGGAGCTCTAGGCTCTGGCTGCAGTTGCCAGCACCAGTCAGCCCTCTTTAAAAGCCAGCCCTGCTCTCTGCTTTCTGGCCAGCCCCTTTCTTAAGGCAGCATGTGGCATCTTTCTCCTTGGCCACTTCCTCCCCATGCTATGGTTGCCCCAACCCCTGGACCTGGAAGCAATGACCAGTGCCTTGCACTCCTGCTGGCCACCACAATTGCCCTGCTGGCCTGCTGTGCCACCTGCCACCTAGCCCATGGCTGTCTCATAGTTTCATAGTATCATAGTATCTAGGGTCAGAAGGGGCCTAGAGCAGGCCATCTAGTCTGACCCCCTGCCAATGGCAGGAACGAGTGCCAGGGTC
>JAGPOW010003182.1:29695735-29722922 GCA_030014935.1 Caiman crocodilus
ATCCAACTATGCAGGCATCAATGCCGCAGTCACTTAATTTATTGATGAGGATGGGGTGAGAGACAGTGTCAAAGGCCTTCTTAAAGTCTAGAAAGACTAGGTCCACAGTGACACCATCATCCAAGGATTTAGTTACTTGGTCATAAAAGGCAATCAGGTTGGTCAGGCGGGACCTGCCTTTGATGAACTCATGCTAGTTGCCCCTGAGCATGATCTCCCTTGCAGGCCCCCCACAGATATGCTCCTTGATGATTCTCTCCAAGATCTTCCCAAGCACTGAGGTGAGGCTTACAGGCCTATAGTTACTTAGGTCTCTTTCCTCCCTTTCTTGAAAATTGGAACTACATTAGCCAGTTTCTAATCCCCCAGCACCTGGCCAGATGACCATGAATGCTCATACAGCTGGGCCAAGGGCTCCGTGATGACCCCTGCCAATTCCCTCAACACCTTTGGGTGGAGGGCATCTGGACCTGCAGATTTAAAAATGTCTATCTCTTCCAGAAGATCCCTAACTACATCTGCACTGACTGAAGGCCTGACAGAGCTCTCCCCAAGATTGTCCCTACTTCTGGTAGGTGGGATATCCCGGTCCCTGTTCATGAAAACAGAGGCAAAGAAACTGTTAAAAATATCAGTTTTCTTGTCTGGCGTAGCCACAAAATTACCATTTGCATCTTGCAGGGGCCCTACATTGCCTGGTGCCCTCTTCTTGCTCCCAATGTACTTGAAAAAGGATTTTTTGTTGTCCTTAATCCTGATGCTAGCCTGAGTTCCATCTCTGCCTTGGCCTTCCTAATAGCCCTCCTACACTCACGGGCCAAGGACAAGTACTCCTATTTGATGATATCTCCTGCCTTCCACTGGTTGCACACCCCACTTTTAGTCCTCAGACATTTCTGAATGCCCTTGCTGAGCTAAGGGAGTTTCTGAGCACTCTTATCCCCCTTGCTTCTCACAGGAACTGTTATCCTTTGGGCCTGGAGGATCACCCCCTTAAGGTATGACCATCCCTCGTGGACTCTCATCTCCTTTACCTTCTGGGCCCTCAGTGCTTCCTCCACTAGTCTCCTAAGCTCATTGAAGTTGGCCCTTCTGAAGTCAAGGACTTTAGCCTTGATGTGAGCCCTACATGCCCTGCGTTGGATAGTGAAATCCAGCAGGTGATGATCGCTATTTCCCAGGTGGTCAAGGACCTGCATTCCCCTCACCAGGTCATCCCCCGTGGCCAGGACTAGGTCTAGCAAGGAGTTACCCCTAGCGGGGCTGTGCACTTCCTGGATAAGGTGAAGGTCCTGTAATACAGCCAGGAACCTACAAGAGCAGTCAGACCTGGCTGTCTGCTCCTCCCAGCAAATGTCTGGGTATTTTAGGTCACCGATGACAATAACATCCCTTGACCTAACCACCTCCATAAACTGACTGGAGAAGTCCTGGTTCAGCTCTTCCTCCTGGTTGGGTGGTCTGTAGTAGACACCCAACATAAGGTCCCTTTTGCCATGCCCCGCTTGTAGTTTGACCCATAGTGTCTCTGCCCAACCCTCCTATAACCCAAAGCTAAACCTTGATGATGTGAGGTACTCTTTGACAGAGCACAACCCCCCCCACCTTTCCTCTCTGTCCTGTCTCTTCTATATAGGGTATCCCTGAATGCTTGCTGCCCAGTCATAGGTGGGGTCCCACCAGGTTTCTGTGAGCCCTACTATGTCTAGGTTCTTCCTCACAATCAGGAGGCACAGTTCCTTCTGCTTACTCCCCGTACTATGAGCATTAGTGTAGAGGCACCTGAGGCCTCCTGAGGGTTCCCGTGCCTCCCTCCCACTTCCAGAGCAGTTGTGGCCCCCTACTCCCAGGACGTTGATGCAGAAGGGGAGCTGGGATTCCCTTCCTCTTGTCACCCTGCATGCTGGTGAAGCATCCTCTCCACTCAAAGTGGCCCCTTCCCCCGGTGAAGCTAGTTTAAAGCCCACTGTATGAGATCAGCCAACCTAGAGGAAATGATACATCTGCCCTTAGGGAAGAGATGAAGCCCATCCCAACCCAGCTTGCCCTCCATAACAAAAATGGGTCATTGTCCACAAACCTGAAGCCTGTCTCATGGCACTAGCTCCGAAGACACCGGTTAACTACATCAGTGCAGGCCTCATGACGCCTACCCCATCCGCTTACTGGGAGAATCGGCTCCCGTCTTCTTCAGTTGGTGTCCCAAGGCCTTGTAGTCCTCCATGATGTTATCCAGCTTGCCCTTGCATGCATCATTTGTACCCACATGGACCACAACGAGTGGGTAGTAGTCAGAGGGCTTGATGATTTTAGGGATGGTCTCTGTGGTGTTGGGAATCCTTGCTCTAGGCATGCAGTAGACCTGCCGTAACCAGGGATCTGAGTGACAGATTGGACCATCAGTTCCACTCAGAATGGAGTCCCCAGTGACCAGAACATTGCATCTCCTTCTTATCGGGGTGTGCCTCTTCTGACCCAGTGATATAGGTCAAGCGACTTCAATTTCACTGGGGACCTGTTCTTCTGCCTCCTCCTCCAGGGGGGCTAGGGCCACATACCTGTTCCCGAGGGGTATCTGGGGAGCAGGCACAGCAGTTGTATGAGCTGCCCTGGCCTTGACAGGAACCTGCTGCCACCGATTAGTTGGGCATTGTGCACATGGGGTCTTTCTGGTGGATTCCTGTCCCTGGAGAGATGGAAATACATATCAATTTCATCCTCCACCACCCGGATCCCCCAGAGCATCCTCACCTCAGCCTGGAGCTCTGCCACCTGCCCCTCCAGAGCCTGAAGATGCTCACAAGAGGGGCAAGTGGGGGAGTGACCAGACCACAGTCCCTCCCCTGAGGATCCCACCCAGCCACCCCCACATCTCAGGGGGCAGGTGGTCACCAGGCACCCCAAGGGCTCCATCTGGGTGGAAGCCTCAGAGAAGCCCCAGAAGGGCACACTGGAGCAGGGCCCCTGGCAGCACTGTGAGTTGTCACCATGGCTCACAGATAGTTCTTACCTCTCTCCTTGCTGGTGGAGCCTCCTCCCTCCTGAGGAAGACTCACTTGCTGCCCTGCATGTTTCCACCTGTGCGAATGTTGGTGCAAATGCTGGCACACTTTTACAGAGCGCACCTGTTTGTGCACTCTGTTTGCATGCAGCTCAGGAGCACAGTTCCCTGCCTGGCTCAGCAAAGAGGGATCCGGGGGCTTCCCCTCCGGATCCTCTGCAGCTGCACCGGCTCCTGCCCCACTTACCTTTGGGGGATCAGCTGCTGCTGCCTCTGCTGTTGCTTCTCAGCCTCTGCCACCTCAGATTTAAAATGAGAGCTGGAAGAAGTTTCATTGAGACAGCTGGCAGAAGCAGGCACTTTGGATGGAGTTGCCATGCCACCAGGAGACTCAGGACTTCCACAACCAAGTCCTGCAGGAGTTTTGCCACTTTTGCCTTGACCATGCTGAGTCCACTGTGGAGTTCTGGGCTGGAAGGGTGGCCCTGGACCACCTGGTTACCCAGATTGAGGGGGAGTGGCAGCTGGTCATAGAGAGCTTGGAGGAGATGCAGTGACTCTGGGCCTCCACTGATGTGGTATTAGCACACAAACGCAGGGTCACTGAGCAGCTCATAGCCTCCATCCCTGCTTCAGTTACTGCTGTTGCTTTCCCCCAGGCTCCATCAGCCCCACCACAGCCATCTGTCCCCCTGGCCAGCCTGTGCCCTTGGTACTAGAGGCAGGGCCCAGCTGAAGGCAGGTTGGCTGTATGGTGCCACAGCTGGCCCCACAGACCCACTATGGCCATCAAGGGGTATAGGTCCTGCCACCCCCTCTCCCAGGCCCAGACCAGCCTGCAACGGCTGCCCCTCAGAAGGGTGTCCATCCTCCTCTCCAGAGCAGCTGGGGCCTAGGCCATGTTCTCATGGCCTTCACACACGTGGTGGTCGGATGAGGTCCTGAGGCCCAGGTTGGGGCTGTAGGGCAGCTAACCCCTGAGCCCCTCCTCCCTGTGCCTCTGGGTCCTCTCATTCTCCTAGGTCACAACTACACTGTTGTAATAGCTTTCAGAGTTGGGCTGGGTTTATGCAGTGGAGACAGAGAGGTCTGGGTGACTAGTGTTGGGGTTGGTGCAATGGTGGTAGTTGAGAAGTTTTTGTGGAGAGAGAAGAATAAAACTGCTTTGTTTTCAACATGGCTACACTGTCTGTGCTGTTGAAATCCTGGTAGTGGGCAGGGATGGAGGGCCCTGGGAAGATGGCTTGGTGCTGGTGAAGAGAAGCATGGTATGCATCTTAGAGGGGTGGGCCAGTAGGTGGGAGGAGATGGTGTCACTGCTGGAGGGGAGCGGGTCCTCATCTGCAGCACTGTGCTTGGCTAGCTGGCTCTGCTCCAGCTGCTGCTGGATGCACCATGATACATGGCAGGTCTCCTCCATCCTTTGGGGCTCAAACATCTCTCCCTTGGACTCGCACACGTTGTGTAGGATACTTGCTATGGTGATAATGAGGGGTATGTGTTGTGACACTGACTCCAGGCAGGTGGTGAGGCTCCATCAGCCCCTTAAGCTGACCAAATGCCTGCTCAACAGTGCATTGGCAGCAGGTGAGGGCCTCATTGTAGCTCTTCTGCTGAGCATCCAGGGGTCCTGGGAAAGGGTGCATCAGCCAGGGGAGGAGACGGTATACAGCATCTGCCATGATCACTGGTGGTATGCTGATGTCCTCAATGATCAGATCTTGGATCCCTGGAGTGAAGGTCCATGTCTCCCTCAGTCCTGGGAGTGGTGAGTGGTGTAGCACATGGGCATCATGGGCACCCCCAGCCCACCCAGTGTAAATGTCAGTGAAATGGCCATGATGATCTTCAGCTGCTTCAAGCACCACCAAGTGGGCACTGTGGCAGTAGATATACTGCCACCCTCCCCCTGGGGAGCAGAAGATGGTGATGTGTGTGCCATCAAACACCCCAAACCCAAGAGCCCCAAACCCTGCCATCACCTCTCCAGAGTCAGCTAGTCAGATAACCTGGTTGGCTAGGATATCCCGATGGCTCCACATACTTCCAGAACAGCCTGGCCAGGAGTGAACTTTCCATCCCCAAAGGAGTGGGCCACATACCTGAGGCTGGCAGGTGTGGCCAGCCTTATAATGGCTATAGCCACACGTGTCTTTGGGGTGAGGGCCAGATGCATCAGTTTCTTGATGCTCAATGTTAGGGGCCACCTAGGCCATCAGGTGCATAAATGCACCCCTTGACATCCTGAAGGTCTGCGCCCAGCTTCCATCATTCCGCTGCTGACTATGCAATTCCACCAGTGTTTACTGGTAGCCCAGGCCCAGGTATAGCAGCAGATGCAGGGAGTGATGACATGGTCTTCATTGCAATACTTTCCCTCTGTTGGGTCCAGCCTGGCAGCAGTGGGGAGAGGGCAGCAGCAAGGGCTAACAACACGGGTATGGTCCTTCACTGCAGGGCCAGATGATACTTACAGCCCCTAGCTAGATGGCAGACTCTGGTCCAAACCAGACTGTCAGGATGTAGTGATACTGTTGTGCAGCCACAGCCTGCTGGCAGCTGGCCTTGAAGTTCAGGTAGCTCTGCTGCAGTGCCCATACTAGAGCCCAGGTGTCCCTGTGGTCCCTGTTGGCATCTGGCAGCCATGAGGCTGCAGGTCCAAGTTGGCAGACACTGTCACAGGTGGCAGCAGGTCACAGCCAGGCTTGCTGCCAGAGTGCTGTAGTGGGTAGAGGGTGCAGGGGCCACTGTAAGTCAGGGCAGTTTCAGCAGTCTAGCTGGCACAGGGGACTACTGCCACTAGCTATCAACTGGCTGGGCATCAGAAGCTCCTGTCTATTTGTGTCACCCACATACTGTGGGCCCTAAGGTCTACCTGGCTAACTAGGAGTCCCTACTGTATGTGGCTAATGGATGAATGACACAACAAAACTCCTGGGGCAACAAAAGCAAAAAAACAGGACAGGAGTGACATGAGGATTAAAGGGTCAAAACATGAAAATGAGTGCTCCTGAGGGAGACACTGAGCAGAACCCTCCAGGCTACGCCTACCAGTCCTCAAAGACGTCTAAGGAAGTGGTGGACATTGCCCAGTCATGCTTCACATGCAAATGTGTATGGACCAGTGAGAGGAACATGGCTTTATAGTTCCTGGGCCCCTTCTCTGTCAGAGCCTCCTTCCTGGTCATGTAGAGGGCCCAGTTGGCCAGGGGGAGGTTGACCAGGAGGTCTTGGGACTTGGTAGGGCCACAGATGGGGTGACCAAAAACAAAAAGGTGAAAGGTGAAATTCAACCAGAACCTCAGGAGGAGGTTCTGAAGGTGGAGGTGATGCACTTGAGGGTCGTGTGCATCAGGGTCTCCCTCTGCCCACAAAAGGGGCATGAGATTGGGGTGTCTATGAAACTTGGCACATACATGCCCATGGCAATGGCTCCATGGAGGAGCCACCAGCTGAGTTCCCCAGTGGCTTGTGGGATGAGGTTAGAGTACAGAGCACAGACTCAGCTACTGTGGTGACTCAGCCACACCCTTGCTGCGCAGGTCCCACCACTTGATGTCTGGGGGGAAAGTGAGGGCAGCATGATGCACTGTGTGATGCATGAGCATGTAGAGATGGCGGTGATGGACAGTGGAAAAGTGGACTGCTCTGGTGTCCCCCAGCCAGCTCAGGTGGTGGAGTGGGGAGTGCCGTGAGGCCAGGCGAGGCACTGGCCCCATGACAAACTCTGGTGGGCTGGAAGACACAGGGGGGAATGGGGACTGCTACCAGGCAGGACCTGGTCGACAAGGGCAAGGGTGTTGTGGGGTAGGGCAGATTTCATCTCATGGACAAGACAGGTTGCATGTGTTGTGAGTAGACTCATGTGCTGAGTCAGTGCAGCAGGGTCTACCCAGTCCTGTCATCCAGGAGGTCTCCGACATGGATGACACCAGCCAGGATCTACCTTTGTTGCAACCAGGACACCTCTGCTGTCAGCACAGCCAGCTGGGGGCTCCACAGAAGGAGCTTGGCAAGCATGTCAGTGCCCTGGGTGAGTGTTGCAGGGGACCTGGAGTCAGAGACCAGTGTCCAGGCCCAGAGGAGGACATGGTAGAACCCTGGCAACCTTCACAGGGCCTTCAGGGAGAATCCCCACAGGCCAAGGAGCTGCCAGTAATAATCAGAGCCCCCAGAAGTCACATAGGAAGGCACGCTTCAGGTAGCCCCATGCCGCGTGGCTACTGACACCATATAGGAGTCGCTGCAGGGCCTGAAGGTGGAACATCAGGACCTGGCTGCGGAGGCAAACCAGGCCCTGACTGCCATCCTGCAAGGGGAGGCTCAGGACCTCTGCAGCGACCCAGTGCTGTCCTGGCCAGAAAAATTCCAGTATCCATCTCTGGAGCTCTGCCAGGACCTCAGGGGGCACAGGCAGGGTGTGTAAGCAGTGCCAGAGCATGGACAGGACCAGCTGGTTCAGCACCAGTACTCTGCCCATGCCTGGAGCTGCTCCACCACCCTTTCCTTGAGCTGGTACCAATTCTCCAGCAGGGAGGGGCCTGTGGGGGACAGGTAAACCCTCCCATGTAAAGGAGCAAGCTCATATTTCAATGGATCCAGCAGAGCATGGGTAGGAGTGAGCCCACATGTCCCTCATCACCCTTCTCCAGGCCAAAACTCTTGACCCAGTTGACTCAGGCAGAGGAGACAACTGAGTACAATGCCGGTCAGGCTTCCAACTGGCTAGGTCACCTGAGTCCTGGACTGTGAGGAGTATATTATCAGCATATTCTGACAGGATCAGCGGCACCACTGGCTCCTGGATCATCAACCCCACCGCCCACCTCCACAGGAAGACAAGGAAGGCTCCAGGGCCAAGGAATACAGCTGGCCTGACAGCAGGCAGCCTTGATGCACCCCTCTCTTGAACAGGATGGGCCCCATCAGGGTCCATTTGAGCTTGACCAGGCACTCAAAGGGTTGAGGGTACCAAAGTATGTAGATGCCTGGTGGAACAAATCTGTCAACTCTGGGTCCTTCACAGGGATGTACACATTCAGAAGGTTCAGAAACAGCCCCTGCACCTGGACCTGGAGGTGCAGCAGGCAGCCTGGCACCACCTCAATGTCCTGAAGAACCTATGGCTGCAGGCTGTAGCCAGCAGTGGCCACCCCACAAGAGATGGCTGAAAGGTGACTAAAAAAGACCCTGCCTCCCCACTCCAGCCACCAGTTAGGCTCATTGGCTGGAGTCATCAGGGCAAGAATACCATAGGGTACTGTCCCTCCTGAAGGAAGGAGAGCACCTGGCATCTCCTGAGACCCTTCCTGCAGCCATGGATATGGAGGGTCATGATCTTAAATGACCTCATGGTTGGCGGGGTGGAGTAGATGGTTCAGCAGGGACCTCACTCATCTTAGCACCCAGATGTGGGGGCCACTGGTTTGTGTGGTGCTCTCACATATGCATAGAGGGCACCTATGAAACTGCGGGCCTGCCTCTAGATCTGAGCATTGCAGCTTTTGGGCTCCTTGCCTTCCCCTGCCAGCACCCTCGCAGTGGCAAGGATGCTGTCAAAATCTCCCCAGGAGTCCAAGGCTACCTGTACCTTGCTGGTGGACCAGCAGGTATAGTCACAGTCAAGAAATGCAAGTAGCTCATCCCTGGGAACCCTGGAACTGAGAGGTGTGCAGGCTTCACAGAGCCTGCCTGTTCTCAGGTGTCCTCCTCCTGGTCCTGGTGCTCAGAGGACTCCTTAGATACCACCTTAACTCCTTGGTTCTCTAAGACCCTGTACTCTGGTAGGGATTGGGAGAGCTCTGCAGCCCCCTGGGACAGTGGTGGGGGTAAGGGTGAGGGCCTCTGGAGCCTCCACCTGTAACCCCACCCCTCACAAGATGGTGGGGTAGAGCTGGACCGCTAAGTGGTCTGTACAGGGTCCCCAGTGAGATTGGCCCATTGATTAGGGGACCTCACCACAATCCTCTCTGGTGCAGGCTCAAGATGAGCGTTTCCTGGGAGGGAGAGGGAAGAGACCTGCCAGGCACTGGGGTGGCTCAAGCATCTGCTTCAGGGTACTGGGAAAGGGGACCTCCTCCCTCAGGACTCATTGGGGTGATCTCCAGGGCCTCTGTAGCCCCCAGATCAGAGGGAGGAGGCTCTGTTGCCAGACCTTCCTTTGGGTAGACTGAGGCCTCAGCGTTGGTGCCCGTTATCTCAGGGTGTAGGCCCTGGTCAGCAGAATGAGGGGCTTCCTCCATGGGCTCCTATTTGGGACTATCTAGCAGCCTCAAAACTACCTCCATGGGGAATCACCTGTTTGATCTTCCATGGTGGGGGTGGGTTTCAGGCACAGCTGCAGAGACCCCTGGAAGCTAGGCCACTCCTTCCCCCCATGTGGTGGTCTTGGGAGCGGGAGAGGAGTCTTCCACATCAGAGGGCTCTAGCTGTGCCTGGGCCTTCCTCTTTCCTTTAAACCCAGAGGGGACCTGCGCCCACTTAACCATGGGGTGGTCCTCAGGTGGACAGGCTCTAGCAAGAGAAAGTGAGGGTTGAGGGGGTGGGGCAGCCATGATGAGAGTATGACTAGGGGCAGGAGGGCTCTGCTCCCTTTCTCCACCCAGTTGACGTTGCCTTCCCTGGAACGCCATTGAACTTGGTTGGGGGGTAGGGTCCCTTAAGCTAATGGGGGAGGGCTCAGAGTTGTGGCTGGGGAGGCAGGGGGGCCTGAAGGGGGTAGGGCACTGGTGGTAGGGGCACCCCTTTTGCTAGTGGGACCCACAGATGCCCTCTCCACCTGGCCCATGGGGCACTCCTGATGCAAGTGGTACCAGAAACACTGCATGGCACCAGAAGCACTGCAGGTCCCCCAGTTGATAGAAAATCCTTACCAGGGCCTTCCGATAAGGAACTGCCAGGCACCCCTCAGCCTCTAGCCATGCTCTCTCCACCAGCTGGATCATAACCTGGTGACAGAAAGAGCACACATGGTGGAGGCCAGGGTCTTGGCCCCCCAGTGGGAGGGCCACCACCAGGAGATAACTCTCCCCAGAGTTTGGATCTGGGGGAGAAGAGCCCAGTTGGGGATATAGGGAGGGATGGAGCTGAGAACCAGCCTGGTCCCGAGCTCTTCTAGAGGCTCGAGGGGGACATATTTGCCCTCCTACATAAGCCCACTCTCCACCGCCTTTTGTGCAGCAACCTCTGAGGCAAGGAAAAAGACCCCCTTGCCATGAAAGCGAGAGGCCACTACAATCTGGAGGTCCTCCACTACCTAAGACAGGCCCTGTACCCAGGTCTCAAAGTACAGGTTCTCTCACTTGGGCAGTTGGCACTTCACCCTTTGTCTGTGGGTGAGTGCCGGAAAGGGGGCCCTGCTGTCCAAGCTGGAAGGGTCAGCAGTGGAGGGTCCAGGCCCCCTGATTTCAGGTCTCCCTGCAGCTGTCTATACATAGCTGTGGTTCTTCCTCTCCTCCCCACTGGGGGGCCATGTTGGTGGGGCCAGGGCTAGGGCCAGGGACAGGCTGAGTGGGTGTGCTCACTGGTGTAGTGCACCTGGTCCCCTCAGGTACTGGTGGTCTAGGCTTAGGGGTAGGGCCCTTGCCCTTCCCATCTCCAGCTGTGGAGGAGGCTCAAGAGGAGTCTTTCTCACTGGCTTTGCCCTTGTTCCCCAATGACGGGATAGGGGGCTTGGGAATCCCTCCAGGGGTGGCCTGGCTAAGGGAGACCCCCTGACCCTGTTGGCTCCCTACCAAAGTCCCACCTGCCCCTGCTGTGGAGGTTGCAGTCTTCTCCACCCCCAGAGGAGGTTGGTTGGACTCTGCCTCTGGGATGGAGGCTGCAGGGGTATGCATTCCTGTGGGGCCTGGCCGGGATCCAACCCCATAGCAGGGGCTGCAGGAAGCTCTGTGGGGGCATCTGCCCCTCCAGAAAGTTCCTGCCCTGCCATTGTTTCACATGAGGGCAGGGAATACAATAAAGAAAAACAAAATATCCTGTGGGGTTGGTGAATCTAGTAGGGTCAGGCTGGTGTTGTGGGGGAGAAAGGGGGATAGGGAGGAAGGGGGCTGAAGCTCACTGAGCTACAGCCCCATGGGAAAAAGACCATGAGGGCTATGCTTCGAGAATGTGGTGGAGTGGGAACACACACACACACATTGGGGAAACTCGAGCTGGCTTACTCAGCCACAAAACAAACACCAGGGCAGGGGGAGTGGACCACAGTCTTACCACACAAGGGCAAAAATACACAGAGAAGGCTACTGAGGCAAATGTAAAAGATGGCTGGAGCAGTGGAGGGGCTTTGTTTGTGGAAGATCTGTCCAGAAGCCCCTCTGGCCTCCAACTAGGTGCTCAGCAGCAGAGCAGTAGACAGCAAGACAAATCAGGATCAGATGCAGTGAGGTAGCTGTGGGGGAGGGTAGGAACAGTCAGTCAGTTAGGAAGTAATCCAGTGCAGGTGTGGTGTCAGGTGGTGCATCAGGGAATATCCTTCTCTTCTGAGAGGGGGCAGCAGTAGCAACACCAGTAGTGATGGTAGGATCCATCCAGTTTAGCCACTCAGGGTGTACTTCTGGTGAAAATGGAGGTGAAGGTGCCAAGGCAGCTGAGGCAGGCAAGGTACCTTTAGGTTCTGACAGTGATGGTGGGGAGAGGCTCACAGGCAGTGCAGGCTTCCTCCCCAGGCTGTCCCCTGACTGTGGCTAGGCAGTGGGCTGCGCAGCAGGATGGAACAGGGGTGCAGAAGTTGGGGTGCACTGCTCAGGTGCGGTGTGGTGAAGTGGGCCCCTCGCTGAGGTGGGGTAGCAGTGTGGAGATGACCCTCCCACTTGTTGGGAGGGCAGCAACAGCAGCAGCCCAAGACAGGAAGGGGTGTGGCCATCTTACTCCAAAAGCTCTGAGACTAAGCCAGTAGCTAATAGTAGCAGGAAAGGGCCTGGTCATCTTCTCCCCAGAAGCTCCTGAGAGCAAGTAGCCCTGAGCTGCATGCCAGGTAACTTTTTATATTGCTGGGGCCAGCACAGGTGCTGGCCCTGGGCTCTAGCTCCCTCTGGCTGCAGATCCAGGAGGAGCTGGGCAGGGTTATTTTGCCACAAGTGCCACAACTTGCTCCAGACTAAAGTGCATGTACAGGCACCTGCACTGAGGCAAAAATCCCACCTCAAATTTGTGCCGCTCCTATTTGAGCTGCTGCAAGTGCACATGCCTGCGTGTGTGGACAAGGGCCAAGGAGCCACGGTGCCTCTACTGGGGCTTCTAGCCTCCACTCCACAGCCAACTTCCTACCTACCTAACTGTCAAGCATTTAAACCTGCAATCCTCCAATTCTGCTGTGAGAACATTATGGGATACCATATCAAAAGCCTTTTGGAAGTCTAGGTATGCAATGTTGACCCCTCTATCTTATCCATGTGGTGAGTTACCTGGTCATACAAGGAGATGAGATTGGTAAGACGAGACCTGCCCACAATGAAGCCATACTGGCTGTCATGCAGAATCCTACCTTCTGTAAGCATATTGTATATAGACTCCTTCATACATTTTTCCAAGATTTTCCCTGGGATAGAAGTTAGGCTACTTGGTATATAGTTGCCCAGGTCCTCTATCCTTCCCTCCTTGAAGATAGGAACAACAATGGCCCTCTTCCAGCCTTCCGGGACCTTCCTCAAGTACCACGAGTTTTGAAAGTGTTTTGGCAGAGGTCCTGCAATGACTTTGGGCAGCTTTTTCAGCACTCTTGGATGAAGTTCATTCAGTTCTGCTGACTTCTAAATGTCTAACTTTTCTAACTGATCCTGCACCAGCTCAATGTTAACAGTAGGAAGGTAGTCATTCCCACCATGCCCGTTCTGAACCATACCTAGTTTGATTTTCCCCTTAGTCCAGTGAAATACCAAAGCAAAGTAGTCATTCAGGAGTTTATTTTTCTCCTGAGTGTTGGTAACCAACTGTCCTGAACAATGGCCCCATGCTTTCATTTGTTTTCCTTCTGTTCCCTACATACCTAAAGAAGGACTTCTTGAGAAGCATTCTGGTAAGCCAAGTCCCTCAGTCAGGGGTGTCACCACATTCCAAATAGTGATGGTGGAGTGATCTGACCATGAAAAGGTTAGGAATTACTAGCTTAATGTCTAGTTTGGAGGAGGTGTCAAGTGGGGTTCCCCAAAGGTCTATCCTGGGTCTGGTAGTGTTTAATATTGTCATTAATGATTGGGCTTGAGGTCATGTTTAGCAAATCTGTGAATGATGCAAAGTTGTAAATGCTCTAGAGGGCAGAGCTAAGATCCAGAATGATCTGGACCAAGTGGAAAAAAGATCCACAATCAACCAGATGATTTCACCATAGACAACTACAAAGTCTTGCACTTTGGAAGGAATAATTACATGAACAAATACTGAATGGAGAATGAGTGGCTAGGCTGCAGTAGTGCAGAGAAGGACCTGAGTGCTACAGGAAACCATGATTGAATATAAGTCAACAGTATGATCTTGTTGCAAGAAAGGCCAACAGCATACAAGGTTGTATTAACAGGAACATCAGTTGCAAATGAAGACACGTGATTTTTCTGCTCTATTCAGCACTGGTGAGGCTTCCCCTGGAATACTGTGTCCAGTTTTGGGCCTCACACATCTAGAAGGATGTGGACAGTTTGAAAAGAGACAAACACAGAGTGACAAAAATTATTATGGGCCTAGAAAGCATAAATTATGAGGAAAGGTTGAAAGAAATAAGGTTATTTAAACTGGAAAAAAGAAAACTGAGTGGGGATTTGATAATAGTTTTCAAATACCCAAAAGGAGATTACACAGAAGATAGAGATTATATTTTCTCTGTGGCCATGTGGGACAGGGTTAGGAACAATGGCCTCAAGCTGTAGCTGAGGAAATGTAGTTTGGGGACAAGGAGAAACTTGTTGACTATGAGGGTGGTTGAGCATTTGAACAGGTTACCTAGAGAAGTTGTGGAATCTTTATCCCTTCAAATTTTCAAGAGCAGGCTGGCTAGGCACGTGGCTGCAACAGTTTAATCAGGGGCTACCCTGCCTGAATCAGACATCTGCTGAAGGCAGAAATGGTAAGGACCCCGATTCTTTTTTTTCTGTGGAGTCTGCCCACCTATCCTGCAGTGTAATGCCATTAAGCCCTACAAAGTTACATTTTTGTCACATGTACATGGTAATGGCATCACGTATACAAGTGCCCCTAGAAGTTACCATTTAGAGATGCTCCCTGACAGAAGACTGAGGTATTGGGAATTGGAATATGGTTCTTCAGTTAGCAGCTGGCTGCACTTCTCAAGCAGAGAGAGAGGGGGGAACCAGCCTAGGTCTATACATCTCCTGGAAGCTCAGGCCCCATGCTTCTGCTGCCCCACTCTGGGTCACACCGGCACTGGCCCTGGCACACTGGCATGGGCCCTGAAGTCCCATCCGGCTTTTGCTGCACTCCGCATACCCGCTCACAGGCCCTTCCACCTGCCTGCCACAGCCATTACCCTGCTCCCACCCGGTCCAGAGCACTGTGGCACCATGTGGTTTCCAGCTGCAGCAGTGGAACCACAAGAGCAGCTGGGATGTGGTGCAGGAGCGGCAGTGGGCAGGGGAGGAAGGGGATGGGGAAATGGCAGGAGAAGGGCAGCAGTGATAGACAGGGGGCAAATGGCAGTGAGTGGGAGCATGTGGCCCATGCCAATGCCCTGGAGAGCAGCAGAAGCACAGAGGCCAGGCTTGCAGGAGCACTGACAGGGTCTCTGCCTGTTGTGGGGGGGCAAACCCCTCCCTCCATGCAAGCCACAACCCCCCCAGCCACACTGCCCCCACACACTCATAGCTCCCCACAAAACCCATACCCATCCACATCCCACAAACCCACACACCTTCACGCCTCTCCACTCCCCCACAAATCACACACACACACATGTCCCACATACCCACAATTTTATACCCACCCTCCCACCCACAGTCCCCACAATATACCTCTTTTTAAGCTATTGTACTATCACCTGTATGTACACTACACAAACTTGTAAATCAGGACAAAAATTTTTTTTAAATGAAATTAATGAATATTGTAGTACATGTTTGATTTTTAGAATATAATTTGGTATTTTTGTGGTTCAGCAAAACACCTTGCTGAAAGGAGCACTTCTGGGGGCAAGGGGAGGAACTTCTAGTGGCAAAAGTCAGTGCATAGAGGCATAGGACTTCTGGTCTCAAGGGGGTGGGGCACCTGTCAAGGGCAGGGCTACCCAGGCAGCCCTCAATGGCTTGCCACAACTCGGTAAGTGGCCCCACCACCTGAAATAATTGCCCACTAGGGCTGTGCAAAGCTTTGGGTGCTGATTCGATGCCAAGGACATTCAGCTTGATTCAGTGGCCGAATCTCCCAAACTGAATCAAATCAGAGACCAACTAAAAGGTCCAAATCAATTCAAAGCTCTCTGAATCAATTTGAAAAAGATTTGGAGATCTTTGGAGATTTGGGCAGTCCTCGCATGCTGCCACAGGGAGCTGGACCTAGACTCCATGCTGGTAAGTAGGGGATGGGGAAGTGGGTGCTGAAGGAAGGGGAAAGGGACCATGGGGGGAACCCTGCCAGGCCTCATCCCCGGCCTGCTTTCCCAGCTTCCCCTTAGCACCCCCGCCTGCTGTCCCAGCTCCCCCTCCCCATGGCTGCCCTGCCCAGCCCAGCTCCCAGTTCTATAAAAATAAGTTCCCACTCATGGGCTGCTGCTAGGTGTGGGGGTGATCCCTGCTGCCCCGGGCTGTCCCCCACTGCATGGGGGGCTCTGCCATGAGCCCCTCAACCCCTGCCCACAGTGCAGAGGTAGTGGGGTGCAGCAGGGATTGCCCCCCCCCCCACCTGGCAGAAGCCTGTGAGTGGGGCTTTTTATTTAAAAAGCTGGAAGCTGGAGCCAGGAGAGCATGTGGGGGATGGGGGCTTGTGACAGAGCCCCCCATGCAGCATGGGCCCATAGCGGGCAGTGAGGATCACCCCCCCACCTGGCAGCAGCCAGTGAGTACTGGGCTTTTTTTTCAAAGAACTGGGAGCTGGGGCTGGTCAGGGAAGCCATTGCTGGGACTGAGAGAGTAGACAGGGGATGGGGCTGATTTGGAGATTCAGCCGATTCGGCTGTGGCTGAATCTCCATATCAGATTTGGCCAAATTGATTCAGCACAGTGATTCGAATCACTGAATTGAATCACTGTCCCCCAGATTGGCTGAATCCGAATCTGAAGCAAATATTTGCTGCTTCGCACAGGCCTATTGCCCACCCCGAGTTATTAGTTAGTCAGTCAGAGACTGACACAGGACCTGTAGGGGTTATACACTGCTTCAGAATAAGTATTGTTGTGTATAGGTTTCCCTCACTTTATGCTATACATGCATTCCTGGAAAAGGGTGCATCACTCAAATTTACATCAAGGGACCTCACTTTATAATGTAACAAATAAGGATACGTTCCAAGACCTCAACTGTACTGACCAACAGACCCATTTCTACCACTTTAACAAGACAATTTTGGTATTCGCCAACAGCAGACAGTACACAAAAGCAACCACAGGACGCTATCATAATGGAGATGGTAATTATAGAAACACACATCACAGACAACAAGCGAGGAGCACAGATCCACGCAGGAGACTTTATTTTGGTGCATGTCACTCCCACAATGTAACACACAAAGCAGCTGACTGCAGGCTTCCACCACACTGATCACATAAGAGTGAATTTACCTTGCATAAAATGAATTTTTGGTATAAAAAAGGTCATCTTATAAGAGCAAATTCGCACATACAGAACCTGCATAATGCATAATGCAAGGGAAACCTGTAGTTCTCATTCATTTATGCCTTTATTTACTGAATCCAGTGATCACTACAATAGTGATTAAAGTCAATTTTAATGATGAAACTTTCTCAGTTGTAGTACTGGCAGCCTGAGGGAGCAGGTCTCAGTGCTTTCTATGCCTCAGATTATATAAAGTAAACTGTGAGTCTGAAAGAACCACAAGAGATCCTGCAGTTAGACTGCAAGGGGCGGAGGCTTATTGTATTAGATACACCCGTGGATGATAATTTGTGGGGGACCACTGAGCTACGAAAGTTTGTAGCCTGGAACAAATGTTTGATGTGTGTCTAGGGTGGATCCTAGGGCAGTGTGGGCATACAATTGGGCATACAATTGTCTGGGGCACATGTGCAGTGAGCTTCTGAGCTCACTGGCTTGTAAGTGCAGCTTGTCATAACTCCTGCTTTAGTGTGGCTCTAGAATCCAGGCAGTGAACACCACTGCCACTGGTCCTGGCTTTTCTCCTTCTGCCAAATTTGTCGGTGGGCAAAGAGATGGAATAGCGAGTGGTGTTGGTGTTCATGCTCTGAGTGCTGGAAGCTCACTTTCAATTTGGTGATCTCAGAGAGCTCACTGCACATTTGCTGCACAGCCAAAGTGGGATGCAACTCTACTCCATAGCCTCATTTCCTGGGTCTGTCCATGGGTCTTTCCAAACTGGCTTTTATAAAGGCATTAGCTATCTTAAATTAATTGACAATCAATTAACTTTAGATAAACTATCCACATATCCATAACCTTTGCTCTCTAAGGAGTTCCACTGATTTCTGTGGAACTGCCCACAAAGATACTTTGTAGCGTGAGTGTAGATTGCATGCTCTTGTGCATATTGGATAAGGCCTTACATTTCATAATTTGGAAACTGCCATCAGCTTATATATTGTATTGTTTTTAATGCCCACTACTGTATTGCTTATCTAGATTAGGCACTGCAGAATTTTGGCCAGAGATAAATATAGAGATGTATCATGCAATCAGAAACTTAGAAAGTCCATTATGCTCACTCACTGCAATTTACTTCATGGTTGCATTTGCTCCTCAGTTAATTAATTACCAACTCCATCTAAATGTTCAGTTTCTTCAAGTCATTGCCAAATGGCTTGGCTTGATTCATCTGTAGTTACACATTTACCCTGTTCCGTGCTTCCCAGCTGGAATAATTATCGGGCCCCAGTACAGTCTGTAAGGCACAAAGTTCTCTTACTGATTATTTCGTCATTTCATTATCGCCTTCCAGTGAGTACTGCTATCTCCTGGCAGGAACTCAAACAGTGCTATTCTGCTTACTGTTTGTCACTCTAGTATTTTGTCTATATGCTCAATCCTACTCAAGCAAGCCAAGGAATTTTGCTAACTCAGCTATGGAAGTTATGCTTTGCAAAGCTCTGTAAATATTAGTTCCCAGAGAAGAAATTCAAGAACGTGTTGCAGCAAGGGGAAAAATATGTTTTAAATACATTGAGTGAGAATTACTTAAACAGCTCATCAATCAAATGTCAGATAAAAGTGAAATCTTATTTATAATCCTTCCTTGCTTTGGGTATAGTAAAAGGTTAGTTTATAGCAGGAAATTAAAATCATATTTTATTTTTCCACCTGCCTTTTTGTATTATAGCTTGGCCAATGGTGTGAGTCTTAATAAATTCCATAACAGACTCTAGGGCAATGTGGAATCATTAATGAAACTTCAGTCTGTTCTTTGAGAGTGATCACGTGGGGCTGAAATTGGTGTCTAACATCAGCCAGCTATTAAAAGTATGCTTCAATTAGCATAGTGTGAGGAAAAACTATTGAACTACTGTACTCTGGAAAAAACCCAACCTCCTTGATTTGCTTCAAGACTGGATTACAAATAGTAAATATTCAGAATGTTGAATTTTTCTTATATCACCCTTTTTCTTCTTTTATTATAAGGTTGAATTTCATTTGCCCCTTTGGTAATATCTGGCAATCAAAGAAAACTTATGTGAGCAGCAGACTGCAATGTTCAGGCTGTACTAAATGAGTGCTTTGCATGTTTTGGTCACAGTCTCTTACTGTAATACAGGCATGAAAAGATGCAGAAAACCTAATAAAACAAAGGATTCCAGGTGAAGATACATTTTATCTGATGTCCAGTCCTAATCCAAGTAAAATTAATACTGACTTTGTGTTAAACGCCTCTAAAAATAGAAAAGGGAAGATGGAATCTAAAAAAAAGCCAAGGGGACTGGAAATGATTAAGGATCTGGAGGTCATAAGCTTCCATATGGAGAGAAAGAAAAAACGTGAACCTCTTAAATTTGCAAACAGAAGAGTGAAGGGGCAATTAGGAGAGGTACAGTAGCAGTATGTAAAGAATAATTCCTGGAGAGGAAGATTTCTGGATAGTTCCATTTCCTCTGCCTGTAGCACCAGAACGAAAGGAGATTTGAGGCCAAATAAATGTTCAAACCTTAGTGTAAGAGATGTTGCTGCTGAAGTAAAAAATAAGTGCACCTGGTGTCTACAAATTTTTTTGTGCAAAAGAACAAATCTATAAATTGAACTGCACATTTAAAGGAATGATTAGTTATGCTGCTAGCTAGCCTGTTGGATCAAATGTTGAGTTTTGCAGGCTTCATCAGTTGTTCTAGGTCTGAAAATGCTATTTCCAATTAAACAGGGGAAAAACTCAACACATTTAAATTAGATAAAAGTAACCACACTTCAATGAAAATTAAATTGCTGCTCTGGTTATCACTGAGTATTGGTGAGGAAAATTGCTTAGTAAATGTTTTCTTTTAAAGGACAAGCCTTTGATAATAACAACAAACCTAATACATAAAAATGTAGAATTACAGAATCATAGGAAAACAGGCCTGTCTGAACTTCACTCAAACATTTGTCTCACCTGCTTACAAAAACTTCCAAGGGTGGAGATTTCACAGTCTTTCTAGGTAATCCATTCCAATACTTAATTTCCCTCACAGTTAGAAAGTTCTTCTGAATATCCAATTTGAATTTACATTGTTATAATTTAAGACTGTTATTTCTTGTCTGTCTCCTGCAGCCACAGAAAAATTTCTCATAATCCTCTTCATAACTACCCTTAATGTATTTAAAGACTGTTGCCAAATTCCCCTTCAGTTTTCTCTTCTCCACATAAAACATACATACAGAGAGAACAGAACTTCACTTTTTCAGAGAACTTTACAATTATTATCTATCTCAGTGGTTTTCAACCAGGGGTCTGCGGACTTCTGGGGAGCTGCAGGCAGGCAGGTTTCAGGGTGGAAGAAGGGGGTGGGAGAGTGGTGCTTGGGTGCAGGCTGCTTCCAGGGTTGGGGCTTAGGCTGGGCACACTTTGTGCCGGTCTTCCGCTGGCTAAGCCCAGCGCTATGAGAACTGCAGGGGCAGGCAGCACATTGCATGGTGCTGTTGGTGCAGCAGCCCAGTGACCTTGTCCAGTGTGTCTTCTCTTGCAGTGCTGCCCTCTACTCCTGCCTGCAGGTCACCTGCAACCTGTTGCTTCTGCAGCTCCCCGGGGGTAAGTTCTTTTCTGGGGGGGAGGGGAGCATAATCAAAGTGTGTGGGGGGGAAGGGCATGGGCTTAGGAAATTCCCAGGGGATGGGGGTGCCCCCCCAGATTCCTGCACCCACAGTATGCATGGGGCTGAAGCCTGGCCAGACTGGTATGGGCAAGAGCCACCTCCACAGCCCAGTGGGCAGGACTTGGCATGGGAGGGAGGAATAGGCTGGCGAGCCATGCTGCCAGCAGCACAATGAATAATGGACGGGGGGAGGGGGCATATTGCCCTCACCTCTTCCCACTGCCAGAGGGGATGTGAGGTGGTGGGCAGCACACTGGTGACCTGAGGGGAGTGGTGATAGGTAGGCCACGGTCCCCTCCCACCCCACACACCTGCTGCCCCACACACCGGGGCAGGAGTTTGTAGGTTGGGAGTGAGGGGCAGAGGCAGGGCTAAGGGTCTGCAAGTTGAGAGTGAGAGGTACCAGTAGGGCTGGTGGGGGGGTGGGGCATGCTGGTTGGAAGTAAGGAGCACCAGCAGAGCCAGGGGACTGCAGGTTGAGAGTGACAGGGGCCTTTAGTCCAAAAAGATTGAGAACTACTGATTTATCTAATTTACAGGAATAAGTAAAGTAGCTGAAGATATATTAGCATCATATCATCTGATCACATGCTAGAGCAAAGTCTATTTTAACAGATTGCTTAATTTGGTATATTAAGGTTATGTTATGCTTTTTGCTAAAGCAATGGTTCCCAAACTTTTTAATAATGTGGACCACACCTTAATACCTTAATAAAGAGATTGCCTTCTGGTTATATCTACCCTCACCCCCACCTCTTAGTCACACTGATTAACTCTTCAAACACATGCAGTTTTCTATAAATACCTCTATTTCTAGTCCTGACTGCATGCTATCCCCCCCGTGGCAACTACAACAATTACTTAAATGGAAAAGAAATTGTAGGTAAGTATTTGATAAGTTGTTAGGCATATTTTAAAATTCAGTGTAGCATCTGGAAACAAAGACAGTACCATGTGCCCTGCCAGCTCTTGACAGCATATGGCTACCTAGGTACCTAGACAAGTACCTAGACTGGATGTTTTCTGGAATGCCAGACTCTGAACCACCTCCCAAATCTAAATACAATTTTTAAAGTTTTGCTTAGTTTAATTTGTCTCTTTCTTTGTCTTTGCTTTATTTTGTGTTGCCATCAAAATACTCCCACAAAAACTGGTTTTATATACATTATTTCTAACCTCAAGGGAGCCAGGAAGTCTCACATCAAAATCTGATTTTTTTTTAGTCAGACCAAATCATTTTTTTTATGCTTCTGTGATGGGCTAGGTGGCTGTGACTTAGCCCAGGGGTTTTGAAGGGCAAAAGATGGTTGGAGGACTTGGGATTCCCTTTCCTCACCAATCAGGTCCCAGAGACTCGCTCTCTGTGTCCCCTGATTGGCCCCTTTGGTCACCTGGAGGGGGTTAAAAGAGGCAGTGCAGCTGACGCAAGGAAGAGACCGGTGAGGGGCTACAAGGAAGGAGTTTCAAAGAGCTGGGCCAGTGGGGAGGAACAGTTTCACTGGAACAGCCTGAAGGAGCGGGACCTGCAGGCAGCACTTGGACCCTCAGCAGTGCGGCATGTGACTGGCAGAAGAGGCTTCCTGCTGGGCTCCAGGATCACCTATGAGAGGCTGCAGCCAGCAGAAGAGGCTTCCCAGCTCCAGCAAGGATCTGAGCAGTGACCTGAGAGGTTCCCAGCTTTGCTTCCAGCACCTCCAATCAGAGGCTAGGCAGCTCAACATGAGGCTGGGGCTCTAGGAAGGTCAACATCCCCTAGCAGCTTAGAGTAGTGCCAGCACTGGTGGCTGTGTGCCAGTGTTTCTGCCCACTGTGTGGGAGGTCCATGTTCTAGTCCTAACTGGGGTGAATGGGCTACCAAGAGGCAAATCTTTTTGCAGTGGGAAGGTGCCATTGTGTTTTCCCCCTTTCTCCCCCTGCAAGTACCCAGGCCCTATATTTCCTTGCCATTTGACATTTTGTATTTTTGTGCCTTTTTATACTTCACCAACCAGTATTCTTTGCTCTCTTTTTTGTGTTCTTTATTTTGTTAACCCTGTCTTTTGTCAATGATTGTAAGTATCTAACCTTGGTTAAATCCTGCCCCCTTGGGGTGTTGTACCTATACCCTATACCCCCTGATTTATCCCTGTTATGTTCCCAGTACTGTTCTTTCATTAAAAGGTATATGGTTAAGTCCCTATTGGTGGTCTGGCTCTGCTCTATAGGGGGAGGAGAGTCTCTACACTGCTTGTGCACCTGCTTTGATCCCTTCCATTGGAGAGGGGGTACCTCTTGGAGTACTGCCCAAGTTACACTTCTAATAAGGATCCAAACTTCGAATGTTGAACTGTACTGGTGATCCAAATATAAAAGCCTCATCACATCACATCTGCCTTCCAAACTGGTCTTTCTTCAACGATTTACAGATAGATTCCCATCCCTCTCTAACCTCCAACCTTCATTGTCAAAATCTGACTCTACGAGTAAGCACATTTGGAAGCTACTGAATGCCATCAGAGCTACCAACTTACTTCATTGCAATTTGATGGTCTTGGACCCCTCCCAAAAGATGCTTGGCACCTCTGAGGATTGAGCACATGCTTCTGTGGCCTATTTAGGCAAATCTCCTAAATCCTTGAAACAAGCTTTCAATTGATGCTGGCATGAAAAACAAAATAGTGACAGATGTCTTTAGTCATGTGAATCACCATAGAACTTGGACTGAGTCTTGATGATGGTGTGCCTTGATGATGGCAAAATTTAAAATGGCTAAGGCCAAGACAAGGCAGGGATACAGATGGTACCAAAGTATCATCAGGGGAGAAATGCCTACAATATTTACTGGGAAACTGAGGTGCTGAGAAATATGGGAGCCATATGTTCTATTTTCTAGAGGTCTCTAATTTTGGGGGCCTATATTTTTCAATCCCAACCCGCAGAAGACACTTAAAGACTGGTCATTTTAGAGGTTTTGTATAGGTAACAAGTTAAGAAGAAAAAACAAAGAGGTTAGAAGAGGAGGGGATCACATTCTTTATATTCATCTGATATTGTTATACAGCTATGTGATGTTTCCTCTGATTGCCTTGACTATGGCCTCCTGCATCTATTCTGACTCTTGTTTGCTACATCTTTATTAATTTTTGATGTTATTAGTCAGGAGGTATTATTGCTGCAGTAGGATACTGGCAATCTCTCATGGTTTCTATCCTAACCTATTTGATGCCTTTCTTGACTGATGCCCTGAATTTAGATTATCACTCGAATCACAGTCGTATGGAGTTGAATGATTCTCTTAATTATCCTTTGTTTTTCTTTTACGCTCACAACTATTTCACAAACTGTTTTTTTATGTATACATAGATACATACATACGTAAATATATAAATATGTATGTATATGAACTCATACATACACACATTCTTTCTGGTATTTCAGAAATCAATGGTTATATTGAACATTTATGGTCTAATATCTGAAGAAAGAATAAAACTGAGAAACTGAAAGAAAACGACATGATTATCTAATCGATATTGGAAAGAAGCATGTTTGAATTGGAGCAGTAGATACAGCTCTACCACTTTAACTTGGTCTCTCTTCCTCTTGTAATTGGTTGTTAGATCTGGAGATGGTGCTCTGATCTCGTTGCCCTCTTGGCACTCTTCTTTATTAACAATAAGCCAAAAATATACATACATAACCCACACTAAGACAATATTCCTCTTTGGATTAGAGCACCTATATATATATAACTTTTGTAAGAGGAAAAGAATGTTACAAAAACAATTTGTGGCTTTTTAGGAGTTTTTGCAATTTCCTCCAACTTTTTAATGAACTGGAGAACATCAAGTCTTTGCTTTCCATAACTCGTGGGAACAGCAGATTCTGTATGCACAAGAGACTGGTTGGCGCAAGAACCTTTCAGAGAGCCTGATATAGTTGTCTGGTTTCAGAATGTCTTTTGAAACAGTGCTGCTGTCTCTAAAATATTCCTTGAGTTTGGAGTACATCCTGCTAGCAAGTTCAGTGCCAACAAATATTTGACTGAGATGCCATCAACAAAGATTGCAACACCTTCAGTACCTAGGCCCAGACCCTAGCTTGGCTAATATTAGTCTGGCATAAAAGGAGTGTGAGAAGAGGGTCCTTCTGTAGACAGGAATCCAGAAGCTGTGCAGGTGAAATAAAAAAAAAAAATGCTTGTTCCCTCAGGCCACTCTTTGTACCTCTCCCCATCATCAGTTTACTGATATTTACACTTATTTCCAAGATTGTAATGACAATATAATGGTGAAAGATAAGGTAGATTTTTACCTAGAATGCTAACTAAATCAGAAATGTATAGCATGAACTTTTGTAAAACTGAGCCCACTTCATCAGATGCTGTGAAAGAACATGCACAGAGCAAGGCATGGTGGTCAGATGAGGTAGAATCAGGCAGGTCAGCTATATGTCCTAGGGCAGTGGTTCTCAACATGTTTAGACTCAGTGCACCCCTTGTTGAACTTAATTCTAAACAGGCCCCTTTAGACTTGAGGCACCCTTCAGAAAATGTCAGAGTTTTCACTCATTTTTTGACTGTGGAAAAATAATACAGCAATATTTCTGCTGCAAAGAACTCAAAAAGGCTAGAACAGGTCACAATTTTTTTAACGTTGTAGTTTCATATTTGAAATTGTTGTGTTTATCTTGTGAAATAGTTTACATACCTAACAGTGCTAACATTGCAAGGCACTCCACAGCACCCCTGAAAAGACCTCAAGGTACCTCAGTATGCTGCAGCATCCTGGTTGAGAATCACTGCTCTGAGGATATTGCAAGGTGTGTCTCCCTTGGATGCTGCTAGGGTTAGGATTTGGCCAAAGGTCAGGGAATACCCCTTAAAGGATTTTTCCTGAAGAAAGGCTTAAGGAAACTGCTTACAAAAACTGTGCTATACCACTTTCAGGATCAGCATGACTCAGTGACCTTTGAGACAGAACTAAGAGAACAGGTTCAAAATGAGGGTTGCTGGACATGTCTGCAAACCCCAGTGATCTGCATATGTGTATCATTTGACTATAAAACCTTTATGCTTTGCTCAACTGATAAATGATCTGGTTCTCCCTTAGCACAGAATGTGAATCCCATTAAATGTTGTCATGGATGAAAGTCCAGAACATACTTTCTCTAAAGTAAATGCCACCTCTGTGCACTGCATTAGTACCATATTAGCACAGGCGTGATGAAGGTAGTGTATAGCTCTTGTGAAGGCACTCTACCTAGTGCAGACTGTCATGTGAGCATGTGGTCTAGTACAGCATTTCTCAACCTGTGGGTCATGACCCAGAAGTAGGTCTCAAGAATATATTAAAAGTTCTGGAAACAAACTTTAAAAACAGATTCTCCTTTAAAGGAGAAAAACTCGGGAAAGGCAGAGTTCCAGGCTTCAAGGGGCTGCTTAGGGCCCTGCCCCTCCCATGACCCACATACTGTCCCCTCCCATGCCCCATGCACGAGGGGGTTGGGGCCTGGGGGTGACGGGCAGCAGGTCAGGAGTGAGGGGCACTGGGTCAGGACTGGCCACTGATGTTTACTAATGAGTCCTGGTACAAAAAAGGTTGAGAACCTCTGGTCAAGCAGATGGGGCATGGGCATTGGACTCAGGAGATTTGGGCTCTGTTCCTGGCTGTACTTCTGATCCATTGTATGACACTGGCAAAGTCACTTCACTTCTCTCTCTCTCTCCCCACCCTTTTTAAGTCTTGTCTGTGCAGAGAGTCAGCTCTTCAGGGACAGGCTGTCCTTTACTATATGTTTTCTAAAATGCTGCACACAAAGGCACTCCAGCCTTCCAGCACTATCATACTCTTAGAATCAAATACAGGGCTGAATAGGAGCTCAGGTCCTTTGCTCCAACCCCAAGCACTGGAGCAGGAAAAGCATACCTAAACCAGCCCTAGTCTGAGCTGTTCTTTAAAACCTTCAGTGATGGGGATTCCACAACTTCCCTGGGTACTCTGTTCCAGAGCTTTCTTAGCCTTACTGATAAAAATATTTTCATAATATTGAACCAAATAGTGCCTTACTGCAAATTACATTGATTGCTTGTTCTAACCTCAGTGGACAGAGAGAACAATTCATCATAGTCCTCCTTCACACATATGTGAAGACTGATATCATTCCCTGCCTCCTCCTTTCCCTGCCTCCCTTCCTTCCCCCCCAGGCCTCTCTTTTCTAGGCTAAATAAAACTTTCCTCATAGGTCTTTTGTTTTCTAAGTCTCTTATCACTTTGTTGCTCTTCTCTGAACCCTCTGTGTCTGTGTCTTAAGCTTGGTGCCCAAAACTGGATTCAGTACTTCAACTGATGCCTCCATAGCACTGAGTGGAGAAGAATAATTACCTGCCTTATGTACCACGCCACTTAACATACATCAAAATGAGATATGCCTTCTTTGCAACACTATCACATTGCTGATTCATAATCAGTTTGTAGAACTATCCTTAGAGCATTTTCTGCATTGCAGCTACCTGTATGATTATTCCCCATTTTGTAATTATGCATTTGACTTTCCTTCCTAAGTATCATAGATACTATGATGTATCTAGGGTCAGAAGGGGCCTAGAGCAGGCCATCTAGTCTGACCACCCGCCAATGGCAGGAACGAGTGCTGGGGTCACAGGACCCCAGCCAAGTACTTATCTAATCTACTCTTAAAGACACCCAAGGTAGGAGCAAGAACAACTTCCCTAGGAAGCTGGTTCCACGTCCTAGCCACCCTAACTGGGAAGTAGTGCCTCCTAATGTCCAACCTAAACCTG
>JAGPOW010003182.1:29724757-29761642 GCA_030014935.1 Caiman crocodilus
TGATATGTGGGCAGCAGGATAGGCCTTATGGGGAGCATCTGAGGGACCTTAACCTGTTCAGCCACAGTAAACAGAGGCTGGGGGCGGACCTGGTGGCAGCCTATAAACTGCTGAGGGGTGATCAGCAGGAAATAGGGCAGGCTCTTTTTTCCCGGGCACCATCAGGGGTAACTAGGACCAATGGTCATAAGTTACTGGAGAGCAGGTTTAGACTGGACATTAGGAAACACTACTTCCCAGTTAGGGTGGCTAGGATGTGGAACCAGCTTCCTAGGGAAGTTGTTCTTGCTCCTACCTTGGGCATCTTTATGAGTGTATTAGTTAGGTACTTGGCTGGGGTCCTGTGACCCTGGCACTCGCTCCTGCCATTTGGCAGGGGGTCAGACTAGATGGCCTGCTCTAGGCCCCTTCTGACCCTAGATACTATGATACTATGATCCCTTGACTTGAATGCAGCTAAATTATCTCAATAATCTGTTCTTTTCCTCTTCTCACCTAGTTGTTAATTTTAATTGTGTAAAGTATCTGATTATAGTTGAGGCATGGTTCTTTGGGTAGACGTGATATTTTTTATTAGACCAAATAAATTAGTTGGGAAAAAGTTCTTTGCAAGCTTTGGGGCACAAGCACCCTTTGTCAGGCATAGGGAGACTCTGCTGGTATTATGCGTTCTCCAAGGTAGAAAAGAAGCTAATTTACAACAAGTATGTCTGTGAAAATGCAAATGAGTGGAAGTTAAGAAGACAATGGGTAGAGAAAGGAGGGGAGGGGTGGGGAAGCAGGGGAAAGGGAGGGAAATGTATGAAGGAAGGAAAGTGGTCAGCTGGAGGCAGGTTACCCAGGGTATCAGATGTCAGGCAGGTTGTAATGTGCCATAAGGACAACATCTATGTTAAGTCCATGATTTTTTGTATCCAATAGATGTATGAAGTGAAGTTCTTAAGCTTGTCTACAAAGGGTGTTTTTTAAATTCCCTTTGAGGATTAGAACTAATCAGAGAGGGAGTGATTCTCTTGTGAGAAGTGTGCACCCACAGGTAATTGGATATTTTTGTCTTTGATGGATTTTCAGTGTCCGTTCATTCTGGTGTGCAGTTGTTGTTTGGTTTCTCCTGCATATTTTTCATCAGGGCATTTCGTGCACTGGATGCGATATATTGCATTTCTGGAGGTGCAGGTATAAGATCTAGGAATAGTGATAGTTCTGTTGTGGAGTATAGTTACTGTGGGAGTGGTTGAGATATGTTGGCAGGTTTTACATTTCTTGTTCTGGCATGGTCTGGATCCATTTGGTATGCTTTGGTATGCTTTGGGTTTAAACCCCTCCCCAATCATACTCAGGCCTGGCTACACCTCCCCCCTCAGGTCAGCTTCCTTCCAGCTTTTCAGCCATAGTGGAAGGGAAGGGAGAGTTTGCTTTAGTGCTCCCCAACTTCTCTCCTGAGCCACTGCAGGTATGTGGCTGCATTTCCAGAACCAGCATTGAATGTTGATTCACTTGCTCTCTGGTTCAATCTACACAGGATAGACTATACTTTGAAGATTGAGTCAATTCAAACTTGGGCTTTTTGAATGTCTGTACTTAGCCAAAGAAGCAGAGAGTGTTTCTCTGTTCTCGTGTTTTAAAGCCAATTTCTAATAATTGTAGTCACTTCAGTACTACTTTGGAATCACGTGCATTTGATAAAAAGCTGATTCAGATAGCCTGTTTCAGAGTTTGGGGTATGCTGATAGGAGTCCTGTAGATACATAATAAGGCAGTTAGCTTTTTTGTCAAGCTCCCACATTGTTTTATTAGTTACTGTAACAGGTCTGGGCCCTGTTGCTATGGATGTGGAGGAGCCTGAACAGGAGAATCCTGCTCATGTGAGCCGGGAGGGGAAATAAAAAGCACTTGTATCCACCTCTCATGGTAGCTGCACCAGTAGCACAGCAGGTAATGCTGCTGTGTTGAGCCTGGGGCCAGCCAGGGTCAAGCAGTCCCTGAGAGTGGCCGCAAGAAGGGCTCTTCTATTCTTCGTGTATTTTGTTTGCATGGCAGCTGTGCATGCTTCCTTCAGAGCCTCTGATGGATAGCAGGAGATTGGGACAGAGTGAAGCTCCTGGGACTGACAGACAAGCCAGGGACACACAGAGCCAGCAAAGAACCACTCAGAAAGCTAAGTGGCAGTTTATTCATTGGACTTTATTTTTCTTTTGCAGTTCTTAAGGATCCAGGATGGCCTTGTGGTGCTATAGCCTGGCTCAGCTGCAGCAGAGGTGAGGAGCCTGAATAGAGGGAACTTAGCTAAAGCCAGCAGCAAAAGTAAAAGTGGTCGGTTCAGGGTGCCCAGCCAAAAATGCCTAACTGTCCTGCCCCAAAGCTATCCATAGCGGCATACAGTTGCCATTTTTCAGTTGTCGCTTTTCCTGGCTGTATGAATAATAATATCCAATGTTCCTGCTAGCCTTAATGTAGTGTTCCTTTTTTAGGCTCAATTAACAACCAAAAAAACCCCACAAACCCCTCTGGAACACAGTATTTATGATGTTCCGCTTAGGAAACACCTCACATTCTTCATAGAGAGGGGAGGAAACTCTTTCCGCACCTTCCCAATTTGCTGCCTGCAAAAGCAACAGTGATTTTATTTCCCCTTGTAAACCCGGTAGATTCCCTAAGATCTATACAGAATTTTGGATGCCAAGAGACAAAACAGGTTACCCTTTTGAAGCCCTAGTGAATGGAGGCAGTCAGTGGAGGCAGACATTGTTCAAAGGTTTGCAAAAGCAGTTTTTATTTCTACTCAGGGCGATAACATTCCCATTGGGTATTTTCTGAAGTGATCTAATGGATAGTGCAGTGAACCATGGGGGGAGAGGCGGGTTAAGTTTATCACACAGTTCTTCAGCCACATGCATGTTGTTGAAATGTATAATAATTAAATATATAATTAAATAATAAAGTATTATATTATAGCATATATATGATATAATATATATAATACATTATTATAATTCTTATAATATAATTAGTGTATATCATTTAATATATAATTCAATATAATATAAATATATAATAATTAAATCTGAAATTGGGGCAATTTTCCCTTGATTTCAAGTGGAGCAGGGCAGGGTCTTTGTACTGTACTGTTTAGTTTATAAGATATATCTCTAGTCTGCCCTTGTTTTGTCTTTTACCAATGAATTAGAGAAATTGCCTGAGCTGGAGGAAATCATATACCTGACTGGGTAATCATTAAGATCAGCTACAAATATTAAAAAATTCTACAGTTTGAGGAAAGGGGGAGGGAAGAGGTAAATTAAGGCAACTAAGGCTTATCAGGTGAAGCTGCTGAGATCTATACACCTGTAAAGAAAATAAGAATAAGAGCCAGTTTGGTTGTGTGTGTGGGTATAAATTTGGAAGGAAATTTTGTCTGAAATATTTCTCCATCTGATGGCATTTGTGGGAAAAAAATAAAAAAGTTAACTGTATTTCTTATTTTTGGTATCTACAATCCATAAACTCTACTCTCTCCATCTTGCATTCTCCAAAGTGATTTCAGATGCATCTGATACAGTAAGCAGCTGCTTACACTCAGAAGTATTTTGTAGTGTCCTGATGCAAACAGCATCTTGTTCAAACCAAGTTTGTATTTGCCTGAAATGTAGGTTAGTTCTCAACTCTGAACCAAAAACTCTCTGGACTTGCCTAGTTCATGCATATTATTTTGAAATGCATAATATTTTGAAAATATTATTTGAGGTTGAAATTCATAACATGCCAGCAATGGAATCCATTACACTAAAGTCCTTCATGCTATAAGGGTATAAAGAAAAGGTAGCTGAGCTGGGTCCTAAATATTTGTCATTGCTTTTTTTCAGAAATAAGGCTCCTGTCATGTCCTTCATACTCATTCAATGCAGATTGACTACCTCTCTTCTTGTTCACTGATCAGATAGCTGGTAGATGATCAACCAAGCAGTGCTGTGTGCGAGGGCATGTGGTTCTGGGGGCAGTGAACCTGAAAGCTGAGGCGAGCACACATGCACCTCCGGAACTTAAGGGACCAAGGGGGGCATGGACCCTGGAGTTTTACATCCCAAGCTAGGTATGTGGCAGTACCAGAATCATGGGGCACCAGCTGAAAGTCCCTGGACATTTTAAGATTCTGGAGGTGACCTGAGCAGCAGTAGTCAGGTGATGTGGGAGCAGGGGCCCCAATCCTTTGAAGTGAGAGTGAGAACCACAAGCCAAGAACTATACCCTCGTGCATCTGCCACTGCTTCCATCCATCCATCCATCCATCTGCCCTTCCAACCTTCTACCACCCCTTTACAGCCAGACTGTCACTCACCCACTGACACAAAGATCCCATAGGCACCACCACAGACCATGGATGAACCCAGTCTGTCTGACATCCCCAGCCAAGCCTGAGAATACAAGTAGCATTTCAGGAAAATAAAGGATCTCATTGCCATCTGGGGTCATCTAGCACCAGTTCCTGATAGGGCACTGGATTGGAGATGTCTTCAAATATATTGCCTAGCAGACATGTGCACTAGGCCACAATGCAGACTGGGAGTAGTGCCTTGCCAAGACTGGTGATGAGGAGGCATTATTACTCCATGCTTGATGCTACAAAGTTATCTGTGGATGAGGAACAGAGAATTCCATAAGGACCTGTCCCATTTCCTTACCAAGGCAGGGCAGGGCAGACAACATCCACCACAACCAAAGAACCAGGGGTGATCTGGAGGAGGATCTTGCAGGGACCTCACCAGAGCAGGAGGAGGTCCTGGGACACCATTCACCACACAGGGCCATGCCTGTTCCAGAGTGAGTCCTATCATATATCTCTGCACCCCTCCTAGAGATGTGGAACATGTATCAGGCCTCCCAGTACCATCACTGTGGCCTCTGTGCCATGAGCTACTGGTGCCTCCTGTGTCAAGGGGTCATGTGAACCATCAGTGGCCAGTCAGCAACTGGGGTGTGGTCCCTGCCTGTCCCCCCATCACCTAAGTGGGGAGTGCTGGCTTTCAGGGGATGCACCAGCGCTCTCAGCATGTGCACATCCACCCCTTGTGCACCCCCTACATGTCACCACTGCTGTGTGCTACTACAACTTACAGAACCTGTGACCACTTCACCTGACACTTACCCTGACGAGTCAGGCCATGAGCAAGAACACAGTATACCTGCGATGGTAAGGTTTGATCTGGCTCCATGTGACCATAATGAGGATGCAGGTCCTGGGAAAAGTACAGAGCTCCTGTGGGGGGAAGAGAAGAAAGGAAGGGGCAGCAAGGGGACCCAAAGCCACCACAGGCCACCTCCTGTGGTCACAGTCCTCTTTCCAGGCATTATGGCTGAGAAGTCCACAAAAGGGTTGTGGCTGGAGTGGGGGAGGCCATGAATGCTGACAGAGGTGATATGTAGGGGGTGAATGCAGGTACACATGCACCCCCTGAGTGTAGTGGTGCAACCCTTACAAAAAGGCGCCACTGACACTGTCAGTGGCACCTGCAGCTGATCGCTGCTTGCCACCCCGCCGCCAACTCTGCCAGCAGCTGCTGAGGGCAGTCCATGATCCATGCTGGCTGTCACTGCTGCCTCCAGTGACAGCTGTGGGTAGTCGCCAACCCTTGGTCAGTGCTCGCCATTCCCCCCACCTCATTGCCAACAGGGCTGGCAGTGTCTGTGGGAGCTCTCCTGCTTACTGCTGCCATGCTTCCACCACTGCTGCCATTCCCCCCCACCCGCCGGAGGCATGCATCGTTCATGAATTCTGAGGCATAGATGGAGTGAATCTCCCACTTCCCTCCCATCCCTGCCCTCCCAAGCTGGATCATGGGGCCCAGCTAAGGTGCCAGTTCCCTTCTGCTGTCCCCCCCCCCCCACACTCCACTGCACTTAGGTGCTTAAGAGGTTATGTCCCATTCAGGGGGATCATAAATCTGTCTAATTGACATGTCCTTGGCATTTCTGTCAGGGCCATGCTGTGCTCCTTGGGACATTTGAGTTTAAGCACAAATAGCAATTGAGCATAAACCCTCCCCTCAAAGCACTCTCAGCAGCACTCAAAGAAAGGTATTGATAGTGTTTATTGAGCTCAGCAGGCAAAAGGGGAGAATAGTTTTGGCAGACAGCACTCCTAGGTCAGGGATTGGAGACACAACACAGCTATGTCTAACAATCACTGATTGCCTGACATGAGCCCCAGGCACTGGCAAGGGCCACAGGTCCATGGTCCTTGAAGGAGACATAGCCACAGAAGCTGAGGGGTCAGGGATCTCATGTGGGAGGGCCAGCAGCCTTCTGTACCCACTGTGGCAATGCCTGCTAGCCTGTGGCTCTCTCAGACAGACACTGGGTTCCAGATCACGTATCTGTCCAGCTCCTACACAGAGAAGTCCCTGGTCTTGACTCTGGACTCCTGAAAGTAGGGTGCCAGGTCAAAAGACCCCTAACCCATTCTCCCTGCCAAGGTTTCATGTTTGTGAGTTTCCCCTTCCTCAAACTCCCTTCCAGGTTCAGTCACCCCATTCTCAACCCCCACCTCCCTCACCTCTGCCAAGGTAGCTGTTTTGTGTTAATTGGGAGGAGGGCTCAAGCTAAGACGTGGGCCATGTTCAACTGGTCTTATTATTAAACACAGGAAAAGTTTTGCAACCACAACTTTTTAAACTAAGGCATATCTCTTCCTCATGCTGCATTCCCCTGCACCCTAGTGTGTGTTTCTGAGAGGGGCTGGAGAGGGGAAGTGGGGTGGTGCCTGATCAGCCTAGGTTGTGGGTAGTGGTGCCCATGGTGCAAGGCCAGAAGAGCCCATGGCAGAAGACCCATGGTTTGGTGCCAGGACATGGGCACTCAAAGCCCCCCAGCCCTACTCATCTGGGGAGGGCTCCTGGTTCATGTGGATGAGGAGGCAGTTGGCTAGGGCTTTGTGGACCTGGACAGCCTGCTATACTGTGGGGCTGGGGCCACACACATCGGCAGGGGACTTGCCCTTTCCCCATCCCTGTGCTACTTGTGCCCATGGTGCCAGGCCTAGTCCATAGTTGCAATGCTCCTTCCAGCTGTCTAGACACCCATAGGTGTTTCCTGAGCCAGGGCAGGAGGGGGTAGGCTGGGTCTCCAATGAGGTTTGTGGGGAGAGGGACGGGGGGACAATGACATTGCTGCTGCTGAAATTGGGGGCCTCGGGAGAACAGCACTGGCTATTTCCCCGGTGAACAGGCATTGGTACAAGAAGTGGGCATCATCTTCATTGGCCTCATGAAAATTGGTGGCCCAGTCATGCCCCAGATGCCTAGGTTGTGTGTGTGTGTATGTGGGGGGGGGGAGGAGTGCATGCACATGTGCACGCGCGCGCACACACACACCCTAGAGATGATCCAAGCGGCTGGACGTGAAGCCTCTGCTCTGCCCAGCTCTGTGCAACCATTGCTCCACCCTGCTCCATGGGGCCCTCCAAGGTGCAGGGCCTGGGGTTGTTTCCCTGATTCACACCCCCTAGGGATGATCCTGCCGCCAGCCAATCAGGGGCAGCTTGGCTGTTTGGCACTTCTTGGGAGTCTCTGGCAGCCTGGGAGTCCATGGAGCATTCTGGGAGGTGTGTGAGAGCCCCCCCACCTGCTGCACTCAGACAGTGCAGGCAGGCTCTGAGCCCCCTGCCCCCTTAGCCCCCACAAGCGCTAATATGTGTTCTGCTTCCTCCCAACCTAACCTTGGTCACTTACAATAAAGCTTGAAAATCAGAGTGATTCTGTCTTGGCATTCTTGAATGCCTGCACTTAGCCTTGGTGCCCTCTTCATGCAAAACATTGCTGCCTCATGCACAGTCCTTCTTCATGGAGTGGATCAGGTATGTAGCTGTAAATCTGTGGTGTTGAGCATAACTTAAGAGAAGCCAGCTGATGCTTCCTTTCATAAATGTGGTCTTAAGAAGTAAAGATTTTAGCGCTGAAACTACATTAGACATGGATATTAACATGTTCCATAAAACATACCGAACTCTTAATTTGGTGCACAATTAGTTATTTAATTTGCAGCAACATTGCTAAGACACAGCTGGGGCAGTTTCTTAGAAAACCAGAAGATACCAATCACATAACAGCAGCACTGTACCCAAACCTGCTGCCCCAATGTGTCAAAAACACCCACTGAGCTCAAGCAGGCCTTGCCACTTTAGGGAGTGTGGAATAAACCTCCCTATAGAGCACTCCTTTAAAATACACTGTCCAAATTATTGTTTTCCTACTTTATGCAGCGTGTACCCACAGTGCCATAATTTAAGACTTCTCAGGCATGCCAAGAATACGTTAGATTAATCTTGGCAAAGAGACTTGCATTTGTGTAACAACATGCACTAAAAGCCTGTTAAGAAACATTGTCTGCTCTGTAACTTGGGACTCATTCATTTTGTTGATGTCATTATATTGAAAAGACAAAAAATGTGCAGGACACTTTTCCAAAATCTGTGGGGCACTTTGGAATTCCTTTTTTTTCACAGATTGGGTAATAGCTCTGTCCCTACTTATTTATTTGAGGCTTGTTTAGAATGTAAAAGAGAACATTTGTTATATTTGAAAATCACACCTTGTATGTAGTTGCTTATATATGGACTAAAGAGTAGAACTTGAAGGGAATTTTTTTAAGAAATATCAGAAAATGTCAATTCAGAGAAGGTGTTTCTCATGTCTGTTCAGTGTGAAAGAGCAAGAGAGAAAGGCAGTGGGAGAGAGGCCCCAGACTCAAGTTCTTTCATGGATCAGGAAGGGCCGGGTTTTGTCTGAATGTCCTCATGTGAGGGTGGTGTCCTGCTCAGTGCTCATCTGCAATGGTGGGTGTTTCTCATGCATATTCATGCCATGGTTTGGACAGTCAGTTTTGAAACCCTTTTTTTTTATTTTGGAAAGTAACATTCATATTTTGGGCCCAATATTTTTATTTTTAGGCACCTGTTTTTGAGAATCCTGGCCATGCACCAAGACTCTTAAGCAGGAAACCCAGGGAAGGCCCTGGAGGCTCTGTGCATTCCCCTTTAGTATCCTGCAAATCATAGTTTTGGGGGTGAAGGTTTGGTGCCTGAGGGAATGAACAGGGTATTTTGTCCTGAGAAGCCATGATTTCAACTGACCTTGAACCAGCTGCAGAGGTCAGGACTCTTTGGGTCAATCCTGTTCCCTTTTCCTGGCACAATGGTTATGGGGGGAAGGAAATGCTATTATAATTTATATCCTCAGCCCTTTGGCTGCCAACAAAACTATCACAACGATGAGTGAGACAGATACATCCAGCAGCAAGGGCACAGGCAGGATGCAGGGAACAGGAACTGGGGCACAGTGGAAAGAAGCTGGGGTGCAGCTGCAGGAACCTGCTCTGTGGTATGCCTGAGGAGCCAGCATCTTAAACAACTATTTTTTAATAGCCACTGATAACTACAGTCACATAGGGGACACCAGATAGAAACGCTTTTCCTTGCAACAAAAAACTGTAGGGGACTGCATATCTCTTTCTTTCACCTGATAACTTCTTCCACTGGGTATAAAGTAGCCTCAGTTCTTGCATATGTACCAGAGGGGGTAGCTTGTAGCTAAAGTGAGAAGCTTGGCTGGTAGTGGAAGACCTTTCATATTTGTTCTTATTTAGGAGTATGGAAATGTTGCTGCTGAAGATTGTGCAGTGGCTCTGATAGCTCTGCTTATCAATTTTTCATAAATACAAATTTAAAAAAAATGTCTGATTTATGAAAGAAATTCACAGAATCCTAGAAAATGAGGGCTGGAAGGGACCTCAGGAGGTCAGCTAGTCCAACCCCCTGCTCAAAGCAGGAACAGCCCCAACTACAGCATCTCAGCCAAGGGTTTGTCTAGTCAGGTGTTAAAAACCTCCAAGGATGGAGATTCCACAATCTCTCTGGCTAACCTGTTCCAGTGTTTTATTACCCTCCTAGTGAGCAAGTTCTTCCTAATATTTAACCCAAACTTCCCTTGCTGCAACTTGAGACCATTGCTCCTTGTTCTGTTACCTGCTACCACTGAGAACAGTCTAGCTCCATCCTCTTTGAAACCATTCTTCAGGTAGTTGAATACTGCTATTAAATCCCCTCTTGGTCTTCTCTTCCCTAGACTAAATAAGCCCAGTTTCCTCAGCCTGTCCTCATGAGTCATGTGTTCCAGTCCCCTAAACCATTTTCACTACACTGTGCTGGATTCTCTCCAATTACACCCTTTGTGTAGTGGGGAGCCCACAATTGGACACAGGACTCCAGATATGGACTCATTTCCCTTGATCTGCTGGAAATACTACTACCAATGCAGCCCAGTATGCTGCTATCCTTCCTGGCAACAAGGGCACACTGTTGACTCATATTCAGCTTACTGTCCACCTAACCCCTAGGTCATTTTCTGTAGAGCTGGTGCTTAGCCAGTTGGTCCCCATTCTGTCCTGGTACATGAGATTGTCCTGTCCTAAGGGCAAGATTTTGCATTTCTTCTTATTGAACATCATAAGATTTCTTTTGGTCCAATCATCTAATCTGTTGAGGCCTCTCTGAATCCTAGCCCTACCCTTCAGCATATCTAAGACTCTTTTCAGCTCATTTGTCATTTGCAAACTTGTTGAAAGTGCACTGTATCCCATCTTCTAGGTCACTGATGAATTTATTAAACAAAACTGCCCTAAGGACTGACCCCTGGGGCACTCCACTTCATACCAGCTGCCAACCATACATCGAACCATTGACTACCACCCTCTGAGCCCAATAATCCAGCCAGTTTGCTATCCACGCTACAACCCATTCATCTAACCTGGACTTCCTTAGCTTGCTTATGAAAATGTTGTGGGAGACTATATCAAAAGCCTTGATAAAGCTTAGGTAATTACATCCACTGGTTTCCCTGCATCTACAGAGCCACTCATCTTGTCATTGAAGACAATTAGGTTGGTCGGGGAAGGCTTACCCTTGGTAAATCCATCTGACTCTTCTTAATCACTGTCTTCTCCTCCGAGTACTTAAAAATGGATTCCTTTAGGACTTGCTTCATGATTTTTCCAGGGACTGAGGTGAGGTTGACCAGTCTGTAGTTCCCTGGATCTTCCTCCTTCCCTTTCTTAAAGATGGGTACTATATTTTCTTTTTTTACCATCATGCAGGTTATCTCTTGATTGTCATGAGTTTTCAAAGATGATGTCCAATGGCTCTGCTATTACATTGGCCAACTCCTTCAGCATCCTCAAGTGCCTCCTGCATGGCCCCATGGACTTTTACATGTCCAGCTTTTCTAATTGCCATGTATTTTGTAGCAGCTGGTTTTGAAAGGACTGTGCAGCATGTTTGAAGCCAGACACTCCAAAATGCTACTTCTGGGGGACCTGCTGTCAGGGAGCAACAGTAGTGCCTGTCTGTGAGCAGCACCTGCTCTGCAATGGGACTCCTGAAAAGAATACAAGAGCTAGGTGCTGTTTGTGGGCATAATGTTGGTGTCACTGACCATAAGCACTAAAATATTAACCACGATGCCTCTGAAGAATCTCAAGGATACATTGTCTCTCTCTCTGAGTACACACTGCCTCTTTCACAAGGGAACTAAGTCTTTAAAATAATGATCAGGCCTGAGGAGTAATGGTTGAGAAAGTGAGACTCACTACTATATACCATTCTTAGGAGGCCCAATCTGTCCCCATCATGCTAAATAATGCCAGATATGCTAAATAATGGCAGCTCCAACCAGCTTCAGGGCAATTACCCATGGAGTGAGGGGGCTGCTCTTACTCAGAGGGCAGCAGAACACTGTGTGAGGAGTACCTGGAAGCTTCACACAGGCTTTTCCTAGTGGCCCCAACCTACCACTGCATGACTGCATTGCCTAGGCACCACCTGTCCTTTCTTCAGAAATGAATTGTGCAGTTTGAGGTTGCTTTGTTGGTAGTCCCCATCTTGCTTTCTACTGCCTCCTTGCTGGATGTGACTTTGAAAACTCATGACCTCACCCTAACTGATATCTCACTCATGAAGCTTTAAGTGGAATAATTCCAGGTTTGCACTAGGGTGGAGTGGGGATTCTAGACCTCTGCCTTTAAAATGGTGAATACAGGAAACCCCTCACTCTGGTGAGTGAAGAGACATTTTTGGCAGGTTATAAAATGGCTAGCACCTTGCTATGAAGATCTTTCCTAAAGTCTTCAGATTGCTCTGAAGTGCTAGATGCAAACACTGCAGCTGCTCAGGCTGCTGCGAGTAAACGCTCATCTCTCCTCTCACTGTACTTTTCTCACATTTCATCACATGTGGAAAATACCACACAAAATGCATTAATAACAGCACTTGCTTGTTTTAGTCCCATCTCCTGCCAAGGATTGCTTCTGAGAATATGAAATACAGTGTCCCCCTTATTCATGACTGTAAGTGTAGGAATGAAAAAAATTGATGAAGTTTCACTGCAAAAGCTGATCCTGAAAAGGGAAAGCGCATTGAAAGCCCAGGGTTTCCTATTGAGACAGTTTATTAGTGGAGTTTACATTCTATAATAAAAATGCAGAGACTATAAATATCTCATGCTTCTAGTCAAAACTACATATGCAGTCAGTCTGGACTAAAGAACTCTTAGTTAAACAGATGCAGAGAAGCCTGCTTAGGGTAATAGCTTGCTTACAGGAACCTATTGAGTTATTTGATTAACAGCTGGGATGTCAATTTGGTGTAAAAGAAACAGTGTTGCAAAATATCATATAGTGGCCATGCGTAGAGGGTTCATGGGGGTGCACATGAACCCCCTGAGAGCACCAGTGCACCCTCTGACCAGCCATGCTGCTTAGGCAATGGGTGGGGGGTGGGGGAAGGGGGGAACAGGCATGGGTGCCAGTGCCCTCCCTGCAAGAGCTGGCCAGAGAGTGAAGAAGTGGCCACAGCCACTCCAGAAGCAGCCACAGCAATTTGCTGCAGTGATTGTCTGTCTTGTGATTGGCTGCGGGGGACCCCACCCCCCGTCAGCAAGATTGGAAAAGGGGGGGAGGACCCCCCGGTCACTGACTGGTGGCTGGGGGGGGGCATGTGCCCCCCCGACTAAAACAGCACCAGTTGCCCATGATCTAATAGACACTGAAAAACTAATATGAGAGGAAAAACAAAAAGTTTAAATTATGGAAAAATTCAATTTAGTCATATCCTAATCATCTTTTCATTAGCATTTGGTTTTGCTTCTAGCCAGGAGACATCAAAGATTTCAGCATTAATTTTGACCTAGTGATGACTGCTGGGCTGGGCCAAATTTGGGATCCATTTCAGATTACATTTTTTGTCTTATTTTTTTAAAGGCTGACCTCTGAGGAATACAGTGGGACTGTTTTTACCACAAGGACTTTCCCAGAATTGGAATGTCTGATTTAAACATCCCTGAGTTCATGTGTACATGTTTGCTTTTGTGGAACCTATATCCAAAACAGCCATGTGGTTTTGGTTCTGGGAGAAATCCATAAAAGGAAGGAGCCCAAATGGGCAAAATTTCACAAGACTAGTTGATCTGGAGGGTTTTCACTGATATTTGGCATGAACAGCCTGTGACATTTGAGTGCTGTTGTATATTGATCCAAAGCATTTAATTGTTTTGGCCTTTAACCCAAATTTTAATCTAATTCTAATTTGGATAATGGTTCTGAATACCTCCTCCTTGGCTCTTCTATGATTTCTTATCTAACATAACAATAAGCAAACAGAGAAACTGTGTCAGTTAGCAGGCCTATATTAGACAGCATTTACTTTGTGATCAGTTGCAAAATCCATGATTGTGATCTTTTATGAAATAAATATGTGGCCCTCCAAAAAAGTTTACAATGGCCAAAGCTTTATTAGAAAATCATCACCAAATATTTTAGTCGCTGAAAACAATTAAATTCCTTTTCCCTCCTCCTGCCTCCTTCCCATTGTGCTCCCCTCCCCCATACAAGAACATGGAAAGACTCTCCTGCTTCCAAAAAAAAAAAAAGTCTGTGAAAAGTAGCCCCCTCTCCACCCTCCCCCTCTTCCAGGCCCTTCTACCTCCCCCCTACAGATAATAGAGGATGTTTTGGAACAGCCTTTTCAGGAAACATTTCCACAGCAAAATGCAGCATCATTTATAATATTTAAAGCTACATTTTTTAGAGATGACTTGGCAGGCTTCATTTGCAAAATCTGGCAGGATGCAGCCAGCTGAGATTTAGCACTAACAAACCAAGGATATGCTGACACAACAGAATGCTTTAATCATCATTGCAGCAAGCAGGACAAGATCCTCTTCTGGACTGCCAGCTCTTCCCAGTGTGAGAACCAATAGTGCCTCTTGTTTCTCCTTCCCTCCCCTACCTCTGGAGAGCACAGTTTTCTCTTGTTTCCACTGGACTGAAAGCCTTGTTGGGTAACTGTATTTAATGTATTGAGCAATGGATACTCCCCTTGGCCAAGAAACACTGGTATGAAAATGATGCCCATTTCCAATATAGTGAGGGATCTTACCATTTAAGATTAAAAGGAGACTCCTTAGACAGAGTGTGTGACTCTACACAAAGTTTACTCTCATTAGCAGCTGAAACAAGCAGTCATCATGCCCTCCCAGGAATCCTATTAGCAGACACCCAGCTGATGACTATGTTCATCTAGCAGCAACTCTGTGGGTGCATCTACACATGAAATTAACATGCTGCAATAAACTCCAGAGCAGTTCATGCCAGAGTTAACTGCATGTGTAGATGCTGCACCTGGGACTGCAGCAGTTTGAGCTGGCAGGGGGCACTGCAGGTCAGCCCCAGGCTCCAGGTGGCAGTGTCAGGTAGCAGAGGGGTTGGCTGGGGCATGAGGGTGCAGAACCTGCAGAGCTGTGTGGCTACGTGACAGGTGTGTCCCAGTCAGCTCTTGTCACTGTCTACATGTGTGTTTCAAGACAGTTACTTACTCTGCCATAAGATAGTACTGTTGGGGACATTACTATTTTATGGTGAGTTAATTAACTTACTGAGGTCTAGTACTGGTGCATGAGTAGATAGTGATGCTTTACTGAGGAGCTAAAAAATTAACTCGGCAGTAAATTGCGCATATAGATGCACCCTGTTAGAAGCTTATCCCATTCCAGGAGGATGCTGGTAGTTTCTGATCAGAAGCACATAAGAACATAAGTGCCATACTGGGTTAGACCCATCTAGTCCAGAGTGTGTCTCTGACAGTGTCAGGGGCAGAAATAGATGCTATAGAGGGACAGCATTAAACTGGATTTCTCTAGAGTGATCTATCCCTCATTCAATACCCTGCCTGGCACCCACATTTTTGGGGTAGAAATTTCAGAGAAAACATCTCCAAAAATCTGTTCAATAGCCAGTAATAGATCTATCGTTCATGAATTTAACCAGTCCCTTTCTGAAAACTGGCTATGCTCTCTGCCCGCACCACCTTCTGTGACAGTGAATTCCACATTAAAAAGATCCTAATAAAGGTAATTATTTTTACATGGAAAATAAGTTTCAGAGGCCTGAAGACGCTGGCTTGAACGAGGCCTGCAGGAGAGAACCCCAAGAATACCACCTCTATGCTCAGGAGGAGGTTCAGGGTGGTGGCTACATTCCTCTTTCATTTGCTTTTGGCAAATGCTTGTATACCAAGCACAGTATGAAGACCAGTGTTTTGCAGAAGTGTTTGAGCTGAAGGCACTATTTGTAATGCTCTGTTCTCTGGCTAGGGTGAAGACTTGTTTGCAGAATACCTTTGAGTAATCCTGGGGTGCTCAACCTCTAGCCTGCAGGCCAAATGTGGTTGGTAGAGTCATGGTATTTTTCCTGCAGGGCTCTCCACTGGTCAGGAAATTTGGCCGCAGGGAAGTGGTGGCAATTAATACCACCACCCCTCCCCCACTGTCATATTCCCAAACCCTAAGTTCTTCATAGGGGGTTGGGGCTGGGCTATGCCTTCTACCCCATTAAGGGGCTAGACGGTGGTCAAGCTATGCCCCCTCCCCTCTCCTACCTGGATTGGGGCCAGGTTGGGGCTGTGTCAAGCCTCCTTCCCCTCAGCAGGGCTGGGTTGGGGGTATGTCAGGCCCCCTTTGCCCTGCAGGGCCAGGTTCAGGCTGGGCTGCCCTCTGCTCATGTAGCCAGATGGGGTTCCCACTGCAACCATCCAAAGAACCAGACCAGGACCACCTGGGATCTGGCCTGGGAACTGACAAGGCACTGCCCATCCCACCCACCAACCAGAAAGGTTGAGGACTACTAGGATAATCTAATGTGCTCAAATTCATGTAATTTTATCAGCTGCAAGAAAGCTGTTATAAAATAAGAAACTATAAGCCGCAGCCTCACTGTGGGACCTGTGCACTTTTTCTGCCTATATCACTGACTCATCAAGTCACCCTGGAAAGTCATTACACCTTTCTGTTTTTCTCCCATCTTTATTTTGTCTTGTTTTTAAACTAGACTTGATCTGGGACTTCTGCTTGCTGTGTCAATACATTGCAATGCACAATGGGCCCCTCATCTTGGTAAGGAGCTGCAGTGCCTTAGATATAGATAAACAAGTATGTTTTAGACCAGATTTTGAAGGATCTATACTATACTATGTATATAGTATATGTATACTATATATGTTGGTCTGGGCTGAATCTTTGTAAATACTCTGCATTTATGTAGCTTGTGAATAGTCAGAGCCTATCACTGAATATGCAAGACTCATCACTATTTTCGTTGATATGGAGATTCTGGTTTTTCTGTTTAAACATCCCAAATACTCTAATTAAAAACCTCCAAATCTGCATTTTTCTGTGATTAAAATGAACCACCACTATATATATATATATATAGGTATTAATTAAACACAATGTTTTATTGGTATATTTACAGTTTAAAAGCAATTTGGAAGCCTACCACTGCCTCAGTCATTATAATAAAATACATTCTAAGTTTCTATATATTTTGGTGTTTGATTTTGGCTTCTTTTATCATGGAAAATCAGAGCTCCCCCTACCTCTTCACTTACCAGGATGTGGGTCCAGCTGCAGCTGTCCCCCACCCTCTGCTTAGTGGCACTGAGCAGCTTCAATATGCCAGTGCCCTGGCCCTGCCCATGCCATTGACCCTCACTCCCAAGCCACAGCACCCCCCCTGCCCTGCTTCTACCCCTCAATCCCAAGCCACAGGCCCCTGGTCCTGCTGGTGCCCCCCACCCCTAGGTCCCAGCCCCACAATGTGTAAAGAAGGGGTTAGGTGTGTGAGGAAGGGGGTGTGTGGGCACAGGGGATGTGACAGGGGAGGTGGGGAGGCAAGCGATGTAGTGGGGGGGGCAAGGAATGCACATGTCCCCTGAGATTTATGCATGTACAGTGGTGAGGTGCAGGACTGCAGCCAGGCAGGACCAGCCCCAGGCAGGAGCCACCTCTGTGGCCCAGTGAGTGGGACTTGGGGTGGGAGGGAAGACAATGCCACCGTGGCCTCCACGGTGAGCTGTGATGGCAGTGTGGAGTTGTGTTCCCCCAGTGCTGCTGGGCAGGCAGGGGGCATCTCACCTTGGCCATGGCAGCATGGTTGCTCCCTCATGCCAGGTTCCACTAACTGGGCTGCGGAGGCACTTCCTGCCTGCAGCTGGTCTGTTCTGGCTGTAGATTTGCACCCTGTGCTGAGTGTAAAAATCTGTGGGACCATGTGTACCCCACTGTTGTGTCACTTGTGCCTCCCTGTACCCCACCCCCATAGACTTACCTGGAGGGAGTTGTGGGAGTTGCTCTCCACCACACTGCCTGGCTGTTGTGTGCATACGTGCATGCATGCAAATTCACATGGCACCCTTTGCCCCCTGTTTCCCACTGCCCCCAGCCCCAAGCAGCCACTTGTAGGCTGGAACTCTGCCAGCCTGGAAGAGGAAACCCAGTTTCCTGGGTTTTTCTCCTTTAAAGTAGAGCATCTATGATTTTCTCCTTTAAGGAGAAAGTCCACATTTTTCTGTGGCAAACAGAAAATCTGGATGCCTGCTGATGAGCAACCAAAGACTACTGAAGTAATGCCTGCTTCATAAGCTATACTGGGTTGGGCTGGGCTTCCCCACACACCCTCCTGCTGTATAGAAGGGGTGGGACCAGTCTTAGGACAGCTTCTAATATAGTATATGCAAAACAATCCTATGTAGAACCTTTTTTTTTATCTGGAGCTATTCCAGCCACAGATCACTAGTAACTACTTCTAATCAGAGAATGCAATTGAAATAGGTATTATGTGTGTGTGTGCCATACATACCAAATTGCAGCTGAAGTCTTGGAAAACTTTCTTGACTGGTCTTGATTGTTTTTGTTTTCTTTGATATGGGGTTTATTTGGTGAATTTTAGTTGTACCTTTAAAGACAGGGAACCAGCTTTGCTTGTGCCCTTCCTCAGTTTAATAGTCCTGGAGCCTTCCCCAGTTTAATAGCTAGAATCTCCAAACCAACAACATGGAAAAAGTCTTATTGCCTCCAGCACAAGATCCAGGGCTTGTGATTTGTACAGAACATAGTTGTGGCCTGGTGCAACACAGGACATAGCAGAGGAATTCATATTTCATCTTCTTTCTCAAGGTCCTTGCAGCCAGCGATGTGAATATGCAGCTAGTTTCTATTTGCTGCAGGCTGTGGGGTTGGGACGTGGTTTAGTACCGTGCAAAAAACTTTCTGTGTCCCAACCATTTGGAAAGACTCACAGTTGAGTAGTTGAGCTGGAACTCAGAAAGGTGCTTTCTTCTTGCTGTGCTTTGTTTTCTTCCTTAACGACATTGTGATCTCTTGCTGAGATTTGCTATCCTTTATGATTAAAGGGTTACTACTACCCTAATGTAAGATGTCATTCAAAGGACAGAATTCCAATAAAATGTATCTAAAGTCATGATAGTTCTTACTGCCACAAAACCTGAGCCTGTGGTGCTAACCGAAGTCAATGGCAGGCTTGTCCAAGTGAGATGTACAAGATTGGGCTTGTGATACAACCACAACTTTTCAGTGGAATTCAGATAGGTCTGCCTACAGTGCAAAAAAGATTCAACGCTAATAACTGTTTCTGGGACAAGGCATCTTACTAGCCCCCAGTACAGGTCTTAGGGGAGGGCAAATCAGACAACCACCCCACACTTTATAAAAATAAAATTTAATTACATTGAATATTCGTATTATCAATATTGTATTAAAATACTTTTATTTCAGTTTCACAGATAGAGCAAAGTGAAATTGAAATTGAAAATGTCCAACTTGCTTATAGGGTCATCAAAATTAAACCTCTAAGGGGCCCCAAATGACTCTCTTGCCCAGGGCCCCAACAATGCTAAGGCCACCACTTTCATGTGTTACTGAAAGTTATTTAGGTACTTGCATAAGCAGAATAAACTTGCTTTCAGCACTGTCATGAAACAATGATCAATGTAATCTCAATCACACTTTCTGTCATGATGGTAAAATTCTTGTTATGTATTCTTATATAAAATTATTGTATAAGAGAAGTGATTTTTCTGCTGTGTTGAGCACTGCTGAAGTTTCGCTTAGGCACTGTGTCTACTTTTGGGCCTTTTGCTTTGAGAAGGATGTGGACAGTTTGGAAAGAGTCCAGAGCAAGAAAAATGATCAGAAAGACAAGACCTGTGAGGAAAGACTGAAAGAGCTAGGGTTACTTAGGCTTGAGAAGAGTGGTGGGTAGGGCAGGAAGGGGGAGAGTGTGGTAGGATAGATAACAGTCTTCAAATACCTGCAGTGTCAGTGTGATTATAGAGAGGATGGAGATAGATTTTTCTCTGCAGTCATAGGGAACAGGCCTAGAAGAAACACCCTCAAGTTGCAGGGCAAATTTAGGATGGAGATTAGAAGGAATGTCCTGACTATGAGAGTGATGGAGCATTGAAACAGGCTACCTAGAGAAATTGTGGAATCACCATCCTTGGAAGTTGTTAAGAGCAGGCTGGACAGACGCTTGGCTGAGATGGGTTAGTCAGGGAAGATCCTGCCTGTTAAGAGCAGGGGGCTGGACTAGATGACTCCGTGAGATCCCTTCCAGCCCTATTTTCCTGTGTCCCATCTACATTATCAAGCAAGGTTATTTACAGGAATCGTTGCTAGGAAATCTATTGGTGATGAATATTATCAGTGGAGGGTTATTTTCTTTGTATAAAGGAAGCTTTAAAATTCTAAAATACATTTCTGACACATATCTAATGCTTGATGAAAAGGCAGGTACCATCATGGAAAGACAGCTATTAAATGTACACAAATTGAGAATCAGTTCCTAAAAATCTTATTCAAGCAAATAATCTTTAGCAGGGGTGGATTCGGGGGTGGTGGGGAGGGGGCAGTAGTGAGGTACCCTAGAACAGCAGCAGGGAACTCTTTTTATGTTCCCAAAGCAGGTAAGAATCCCCTCCCTTACCTTGCATGCTCAGCAGCATCTCCCTTTCTCTTCCATTTCTCCCTCTTGCTCACTGCTGTTGCTTTCCCCAGCTGACCCTGGGTGAAGTAAAATCCAGAGCCACTCCTGACCAGCTCCACTTGGGCTCTGCCAATGATGGTGGTAGCAGACGGGGTCCCTCTCCCTGCCCAGTTCCCTTGGGTGTTCTCTACCAGCCCAGGAGCAGGCTCAGGTAAGGGGAACCTGCCCACCACCACTGCTGGCTTTGACTGAGCCTGGCTTTCTGCACAGCCACTGTTTGCATCCCTGGCTGGAGTGGGGTAGGAGAGGCTCGGACACTGGTGGTGGTGGTAGGTGGGCTTCTCCAGCCTGTGCCCAGAACTGTAAGTAGAGAGGGCAATGGGGGGGCAAAATGCTGCTGAGGATATAGAGAAGGGGAAGGCTAAATGGGGTGGGGGGTGGTTCATGCATGATTCAGGGACTTAAAATGTACCTGGCTGCTGTTCCTGTGACAAAATCTGTGTGCCAGGGGGTTTGGACACAGGGTACAGCCACCCCCACAGCACCAGTCTCTGATTCAACATTCGCCTTTTCAAAATCCTGGATCTACCTATGGTTTTTACTCATGTGAGCAGTGCCTGCCTCCCCATTTTATTGTCTAAATCTATATTTTCTCCCCTAAAAAAGAAAGGCGAGTTTAAACTAGGAGACAGAATAGCGGTTTAATGTTTTTAGAATGTATAGAAAAGTAACAGAAGCTCACTCTCCCACATTGTGTTAGAAGATGCCACAATACGGTGAACAGATGACCATGGGGGAGCATAACATTCAAACATGGTTAAAAATGTCTTGAAAAGGAAGACACATACCTGCTGAGTGTTTCTTAGTGTTAGCAACAACATTTTTTGGTAGCTCTCAAAATCAAAAAACAAGTTGTTGATATACAGCTTGGGACATCTCGCCTAAGCTCCAGAGTTTCTGAAAATTTCACAACCCATTTATAAATTCCCATTAGCAAGTTCCTTATTTTTAATAAATAAAATCCCATTGAAACAAAATGTATTTACAATTAGACCAAAATTGTTCATGTAATTCACATGAGAAAAATGCTATTTTTGAGAAAATGCTTTTCTATTTTCATTACAGTCATTTATTCTAAATTAGTACATATCAATTGTCTATTAAATTAACATTTTTCCCTTAAGACCCATACTTGTAGAAAAAAATATTTTAGGAGAGACTTCCTAACCATTATGTAACTGTTTAGAATCATAACTTTTTTGTTATGAACCCTGCAGATAACTATAACAATCTAGATAATGTGTGACTGTATTGCACTGATTTATTTAAAATGTGCCATTGCTAAACTGCTACTTTTCTTAAACATGCACATCTGTAACCAAGTAAAATTAATCTATTTGAGTAAATGTGTTTTTTGGTTACACATGTTTTCCTGTCCTGAAACCATGACCTTAATTTAATTTCCTTTGAGTTTCATCCACTGTCTTTTTCAGAAAGCACTTTAGTTTTACATCTATAAGAACTTGCCCTGTAGTTATTCTTTTCACAGGAACTAATTCTGTGCTACTCATGAAGCCACTGTTGGGTAGATTGTGCAAAATATGCAATTTCAGATTTATAATTTGTGCTATGTATCATTACTGTGGGAAATATATAGCAGGGAACCATTCAAATTAGATTTGATACAACTTCTTTTAGGAGACGATGAACTCCTTGATTATATAGGGGTTTCTCCACTCTGTTGACAGGCAGCAAACTTCAAATAGCAAATATCCTATGGAAAACTACTAAAAAAATAGAACACTCCTTTTTGAATCTTGACAACCACAAATTGGCCAATGTATAATCTCTGTCACAACTTGATACCCTGCAAGCAACCATCTGCCTCATTTGAACTCTGCACGATTCTGTGCATGAACTGTTCAAGTTCTATCACAGCAAAACCTGCTGCCATCTTGCAGTATTCCATCTGCAGGAGGGCAGGCACATCACAAGTGTCTGGGGTGATCTCCTTGCTCGAGGAGCAGACATCAAAGCTGTGCCCACACTAATTTTGGAACTCCATTTGTAGGTTTTAAACCTTAAAGCCGAATTAGGAAGTCTAAACTGGCAAACAATTCCTAGTGGGCATAATACTTACACAAGTCAGAGACCCAATAGCTTTAGAAATGTTTTTAGGATTGGGCTGTGTATTCCAGGAATTTGGAACTGCTCTGATGCCTTCTTCTAGGCCATTCATTGTGTAAATTACACCAGCTTAGATTTTTTTAAGGCCAGATCTGGAGCAGAGCAGATTCACACTGACTGAAGATCCAACCTGGATTTTTAATTCATAGGCAAATAACACCCCCCAGTTCACTTACACAGCATCTCTAAACTCTATTCATTAGGTGTAATTACTCTTGTCACTTGTAAAAAACAAAACAATACAATAAGGAATTCTCAGGGGAGTCAACTCCCTACTTTACATCTTTCCATCAGTTGCTTTTTGGTTCCTTGCTTTCTTCTGGCCTTCAGTCTTAGGGCACAGACAGAAGTTACATTTTTCATGTGACTGGCCCCCTGAAAGGGCTCTACAGACATGCCATGACACATGTGCATGGCTGCAGAGTGCTTTAAAAGTGGCCAATCATGCAACAAATTAACCTTCAAGTAACCAGATGAAGGCACCCCACTTGGGAGCACCTTAGGTAACTTGTGTTCCCTAGGATTAATTTTTGTTGGGATCGGGGCTGGGCTGATGAAGCCCACACCTGATCCTGGGGTTGTCTGCAGGAAGGGAGAAGAGGGGTGGAGCAAGCTGCAAGCTGGGCAGGGGCGGGTAGATTAGTGCCTCCCTGCTTCATGATCCCCTCCTCCTCTCTCCAGCTCAGGCCAGACAAGCCACAGCCTGCAGCTTGCTCCCCTTCCTGTCTTCTCCCTCCATTCCTGCTGACAGCACCAGAGCTGGGAAAGAGAGGGGGCAGGGCTGGGTGACAGGGGCAATCCCTCCACTGCCGGAAGGCTCAATGGGGTTCTGCAGCCAAGCTCAATTCCCCCAACTCCCTCCCCCTGGACTCCACAGGTCTGTTGGGTTGGGGGCAGGGGGCACTCTAACTCTTTATGTAAGGCACCATGAGATAGAACAAGGGCTGCACATCTGTCATTGCCTTTAATTACAACAATACACCCCTTTGCTTGAGCCAAACTGTTAGGCTAGGGACAGACATTCAAAAAGCCTGAGCCTGTATTGATTCACTCTTTGCAGGTTAGTCTAAGCTGTGCAGATTAACTGATTAATAACTGAACAGACATTCTCCGTTAAACCAGGAAATGCAGCAACATGCCTGCAGTGACTCGAACTAGAAGCTGGCGGATGCTCGAGCATGCCTACCAGCTGCTGCCAAAAGGGAGGGAAGATGCCCTTCAAGGCTCTCATGCCTCCCTGCTTGAATGTAGGGGATGTGCCCAGGCACCAGCCGGAGCTAGCAGATACACAGGATGCTAATCACCAGCCTGGGGTGGGGAGGAGCTGCTGACAGACTGAGGAGTGGGGTTGGGGAAAAAGTCCTTTCTCTGAAGCAATCATGTATTGAACAATTTGCAAAGCATATAACAGAGAACTACCAAAAATCTTTGCCTAAGCTAAGATTCAGCCCAATAAACACAGCATACACAACTTAGTTTAATTTAAAATGTAAACCAGGAAGACAAGAATTAGTTTTACTATCCTGAGGGCAGAGTTACAGACAGGCATTCAGAAAGGCTTTGTTTAGGCATATAGCTCTCTGTATTCTTTGGTGAAGCTGTCTGCAATTTCTCTTAATTACATCTCCAGCATGTGTGATGATTGTCAGGTCTTTGCCAATGCTTTCTACCTCTCAGTCTGGTCCTGCAGGTCTTAACCCTGGGCTCACAAGTGCAGGGCTTGGATCTGCACACAGGATTCTAGCTTGCCTCTCTCCCCCATTCCCCTAGGATATGATGTGAAATCAATCCCCCCCTGCAACCTGCAGAGACTGCAGCCAAACCCCTGGGTGTCTGAGGGAGAGAGGGGACAGAGGGAGAGTGTCCTTGCCTGGCTGCAGGCAAGCCATGGAGATGTGGCTGGGGCTGGCAAAATGGAGCTGCAGTCCTCAGGGTTTGCCAGTGGTGGGTGGGAGGGGGTGCGGAGAGGGGACAGAGGGAGAAATTTGCCTCAGGAACCATGGCAGGCCAGCATCTGGGCACACCCTGCCCCTGCATGAGCTAGAGAGCAGAGGAAAAGGACAGAGAGGATGCTGGGGTTCCTTACTGGTAGCAAGTGAAGAAGTTGGAAGTGACTTCTGCTTCCCTTAGATTCATTCAGGATCACCTCCAAATATAGTCCTTCTGGTATTCTTACATGAGATGATGGGGGCAAGACATGTAACACCATGACTAATCATATGAGCAGTGAACATTTCTAAGTTTCTTTCCTCCCAATGCTAAATACTGGCATTTGAATGCAAAATAATGCAGCAGGAGATTACATTGCAGGTTTATGATTGTACAAGCAAATCTAAGTCCTGCTTTTGTTTTATGGAATTCACCTTGTTTCTATTTTAGATGGCATTTTGGGATGAATATGTTGTTCAATGATGACGCATCTCATATATTGTGGAAAGGTCTTGGCATGAGTTAATTGCAAAGGCTCCCTTTTCCTAAGTGTGGTAAACAGTACATAATTTCCTGACTTCACTTTGTCCCTTTCGGTTTTACCTATGAAGGCTGAGCCAGATTCATGTTCATACTAACCGTCTTTGCTCAACTCTGGCAGTAAAAAGGGGTTTTAAAATGGGCACAAATGTAATCAGAACCACAAGCCTAACTTAAGTTTGAAGTAAAAAAACTGCAGTAACCTACAATTCAATCACTTGTTGTTGCTGACTTTAGATTTCAGTCATACAGAACCAGATATCTTAAATGTTCCCTTAAGAAATGTTTGTGGAAAAAGACTTTTATTTTGAGTTGAAAACTTAACTGCATGTTTAACCAGCTTCACTGATGTTTTAATCATATTGGACTAGCAATTTTCTTGTAGAAATTAGTTAAAAATTAAGTCTGAAAATACTGTCAACTATTTCATGATATAGACATTTTAATATTAAAAGTATATTGTAAATGTGTCTTTATAAACAATATGCATAAAATAGATCTACTATGCTAAAGCTCTCTTTTTAAAATGCTGTTTCACAGTAATTTCTTAGATATGTAATGGTCTCTCAAAGAAATAGTGCAATTTGAAGAACGTACATTATGTCAGTGGATTAGAATGATTGGGGTCACTAATACAAGTCTTTGTAGATTTCTTGTAGGAGTGGATGAAGACTCATATCTGTCTCCGTTTTCTTTATTATTTGCAATAACTGCACATGTTCTGTTACAATCTGTCTGAGGTCCGTCATTTTCTGAAGCAACTTTGCAAACAGCTGTGATGACTCTGGGTGATTCAGTTTTAACTGGAGCTCCAAAGCTTGCAACAAATTATCTTGTATATCTTCAATGGGTTTCACATTCAACAAACCAGGACGATCTAGAAAAAATAAGTTAGGACGGGGAGTTACTGACTATATTAGAAATTTTAATCTAATTTTTTTATTAAAGGTTTCTCCAGCATGCTGGCCTTCTAAAAGTAGCAGCTGACAACCATACAGAATTTTTTTTTTCTCAACAAGATCTTTTTTAGAGCACTCACAAGGAAAAAGTAGTCTTAGAAACAGCACATCAAAGTTGCTTATGTAGAGGTATACATGCTGCCTATGGCAATGTATAGTCCATCCTGGATTTCAAGTGTCTCCATGATGGGAGAGTAAGAAAGAAAGATGCTTTGAAGTATAACAGTCTTAATTGGTCATCCAACAATGAATCATTAAAATACAGGTACATTAATCTGTTTGTTACCTTTTAAAAAATTGCAAATGGGTTTGACTACAGCAGTTTAAAAATTGCATGGGCTCTGGAAAGCAAGCTGCCAAGTTAGAAATAGCTTCAATGGAAGACACACAACCTAATAGAAGGCAAAATTTGGATCAATGGATCTTTATTCCTCTACCTTGCTAGTCTTAACGTTTTTAGCATTAATTATGCTATGCTCAGACACTATTTGTTTATAATCCCAATTCTTTGCTGCATTACCTCAAGCACCAGAGGAATCTTATGGATATTATGGCAGTGCAGGAAGGATGCTTCAGTGACATCTTCTCCTCAGGATGCTTGTACAGCTGGTGCAGGGGCTGTCTCTCTTAGGTTCATGGTAGCAAATATAGTACAACCTCAAGGTAATGTATAGTTTACAACAACCCCTATATTAATCATCCCAAATGCAGAAACTGATTTTTCCACTGTCATGATGCAGCAAACTGACTAACCCTTTAAAGTGAACAATTCCCAGGCCATACATTACACTGAAGTTGGACTGTAGGGGCACTGACAGACATGCAACTCCTTGGTCTAACTCATGGAGGTTCATAGAAAGCACCATGAATTAGACAGACCCCCTGACCCAACAGACATTCCCTGTTGGATTGGCAGGGGGGAGTGGCAGGGAGAAGGGAAAAGTGCAGGACTAAGCTCCAATCCAGCCAAGGAGCTGCCTGCCTGCAATCTGTCTCCCCTAGCCCCACTGAAGGCTCTAATACACCTGCCCCCACTTCAGCTCAGTCTGGGCAAACCCCAGCCTGCAGCTCCCTCCCCCTCCTTTCTCCCTCTTCCATCCTGCAGACAACAAAGGGGGCAGGCCTGAGTTGCATCAGTCCAGCCCTGCTTGTGTATAGGGACTGACGGAAGTTAATAAAGGTGCTTTGCTTTGAGGCACCTTCATCTGATCCCTCATTTGATAAAGGTTAATTTGGTGCATGACTGGGCACTTTTAAAGCACTTTGCAGCCATGTACTTCTGTCATGGCATGACTGTAGAGCACTTTCAAGAGGCTGATTGCATGACAAACGCCACTTCTGTCAGTGCCTTAGATTTCCTCCAGGCAGGAATCCTGTGCTGGATATTTACAACCCTTTGAAGTGCTAAATCTGTGTGAAGAGTCAGACTGAAGAGGGCACTTTGGCACTTTATTTGTTTCAGGTCTACAAAGAACAAACTCTGTGCTACATCTTAGTACTGATACTGGTGTTCCTCTCCCTATCTTTATGCATATGGGAATACATTTTCTTTTACTTAGTAATGGCACTCTACTGCTAGGGAATACCAGTTTATTGCTGCTTTCAGACATAGAGGTATCTTGATATATCTTAAAAAGTGTCTTGGGTTGTTGTTTCATGTGAAACCATTTGACAGACTCTATAACAGGACCATTTGCTCTTTTAATTTCCCACTCCGTGGTTCTTTTTAGGCAATGGCCATTGTCATTTAACATGATTCCTGGTTATTTTTCTAATTTCAAGTTATATATGACTTGATTCTACAGAAACTGAAACATAAGGACAGTGTCTTCAAGTGTCTTTGCGCTTGACAATGAGAGCTAGTGGTTTGCTAATGCTTTGGTTGCTAATGAATAAAATGATAAACCCACTTTACAATGGTTATGGCATCTTGACAATCAGAATCCAAGGATATGGATAGGATACAGCACAAGTTAGTAACGTAAGCAAAATTGTCTGGTTAGCAACCAGATTAATCACATGCATTAGCCAATAAAAAACAACACATACAACCAGTCTCAATGACTTCTGTATGGAGATCTCTCCAGTTTGGAGAGGAGAAGTGGCTGATTGGTACCCAGTATTCATTGCTGGTTAATTACTCTGCAAGATACGTGTCACAAGAAGCTTAGCCAATATTGGCAGTGGTTGATGAGGTATGTTATCCTGAGTAAACATTAGCTCAGCACTAGATTTGCAGGAAAAAGGGTGCTCTCTCTCTCACACTTCAGCTTTATTTATCAAGTACCACTTCCACGGGTATAATCTGAAACCAAGATAAGTAGCACTGTGCAAAATATGTTAGTACAGTAAGTCTGTAGGGTAGCTACAGCTGTGGCACCTGAGACATGGCTTTAGCAGGGAGAATGATCAGGCTTTACTGTAGACACTTTACCCCAGACTTTAATTTATTCAATCCCTGGGTGTGAGGTAAGAATGGAGGATTGGGCCCAGGCTACTCCAAGTCACCATTATAATCTCCATGTGCTGGAACGTGTTAGCCTGCTATCACTGTCAGTAATAGCCAGGCTAATCTAATATCTGACAGGGCTGATCGCAGTCCCCAGAGAAGCGGAAACCAGCTCTTGTGCAGCATGCTGTGGCTAAGCGCCCTCTTTGCCTCTTATGCTGAGGATATGGAGAACAGTTAGTATCGTGTCCTGGAACCAGCTCTGTACTAGATGGGATGAATCCCTTTGTATTGTCAAGGGTTAATACATAAAGGAGAGTTAGTCTACTGAAGAATCAGGCCTTGCCACAGTCAAAGGCTAGCTCAGCAGTTCTGCAGGTACTGCTCTTAAAAAATGGTGTTCAACTATGGTCTGTGGACCAGATCCAGCCCCCAGAGTGATAGGATCCAACCAGCAGCATAGGGGATCAGTGGTATACAGCTTGATCTTGATCTTCCCTTTATCTTCCCTGCACCCATGCCTCTGATCCCCCTCCACAACCAGAGGTAAACTCCTCCTCTGTCTCCCCACTTCCCTCCATCCCCTTCCTCTAGCACAGACAGACATTTCTCTTTCTCCTCACCTCCCCTATCAGGCTATGTGTATGGAGGGAGAGTGGTAGCCCACAGTGCAACTGAATCACAAGCACCTGGCTCACCACTCTTAAAAGACAGAGCTCCACTACTCTGAGATCAAATCATTGGGGTTCAATTACTTAAAATAGTTGCTTAGTTTCTGGGTGGTTGTGGAGATAAAGTTTTCTTACAGTGATCTCTCCTAAAAAAGAGCAGTGTTTGTGTTATTCCCAGCTCATCTCAGGCAGATAGTTAATATGATGCAGCCAAAACACATGAAGCAAAATCTGAGTTTCAAAGTTCAGGAGCATTTTGATTTGTGGTTTTGGCTCAAGCTCATTTCTAACTTTGACAGCTCTATATTGGATAGCAGGATTACAATCCCAAAATCATAATGCAAAGGAAACTGGAACTCCAACTTAATCCATAAATATTCTTTATATATAAATGTCTGGATTTATTTAAATAAGCAAATGAAATTTGCCAACACTACACATTTGGGAGGTATTTTCAATACAAAGGTAGATAGAAATAGCATACAAGAGGAACTGGACAACCTTCAGCCCTGGAATCACTGGGATAGAATGACATTTTATACTACTAGAAGGTCATGCACTCAATTCAGTGACTAATACCAAGAATTCTTGATATAACCTGTGACTCCTCAGAAATTTCAGAGAAGGAGTCCAAGGTGTATTAATCCATCACAGGATAGCTATGAACCACCAGTGTCATGAAGAGGCAAATTCAATCCTAACACACTAAAAGACAATGTTTTGAGAAGGCACAGAAACAAATGCAGTGGCACTCTGTCAGAGGAGTGAGGTTTGGGAACAGCCTTCCAATAGGATGTAGGGCACACAACTCAACTGCTTTTAAGAGAACTTCAAAACTTTATGACTGCATTTATATGACCTACTTGCCTGAGACAGCATGGGACTCCATAGCCTTAGAGGTCCCTTGCAGCTCTCTATTGCTAGTTATTAACCTCACAGAGTTGCCAGAGGTCACTAATGCATGCAAGTCTACTTGTAATACTATACTTTTATGGCCCGAAAATCTGGCAGTGTGAGAAAACTGCAATCAGAAAGACAATATGTAAGCAAACAATTCCTTATTACTGGTTTTCCAGAGGGCTTTGACAATAATTTCAAAATATTTTTTTAAACTATCTAGAGGACTGGGACAATTTATGGAGACTGGTTTTTAGACTATCTGGGCCTGTTAAAGGTGGTGTAATATACATTTGATCTCCAAACTATCCTCCAGAAAACTCCCAACTCTTAATATTTCAAGGCTTTTGGAATGCAGTAGCTTTAAACATCACTGTGGGCTGCAGATGAACTCTGAACTAACAGACTATGACTCAGTGTATAATAATATAAGAACAAAGACTTCACCCTTATTTCCTTTGAGATTATCCTCCATTTCCCCTGTTTCTCTTAACAGTGGGAATTTTTAGGGTGAGTTTTTCAGACCAAAATCCACATCAAGATAAGCAAATATAATTCTAAATCTGACTTTCAGGGTCCCTGAAACAAACTCAGAATGTCTGCATTTAGGCTAGCATTTTCCAAAGAGCGTAAAGGAACGAAGACCCCCAAATTCAACTGATGTTCAGTCAGAATTCAGGTCCTGACTTTGACAGGCTCATCACAGGGTATTTGGTAGGAAGGAGGACACCAAGACAAGATGCTCCAGGCAGAGGAGGCCCCGTGGAAGAAGACACAAAAGTGGGAGGGCAATATGAAGGTGAAGATTATATGGGAGCCTTCAGATGAGCAGAAAATGAGAGTGGGATTAGAGATAAATGAAAAGCAAATTATAGATAGGAGCTTTGAAACTGAAAAAAAAAGAACAGTGAGAGAAAGCCAGCAAAGGGAACCAATAATAGGAGTGACAGGACAGAAGACTTTTGGAAGTGGCATTTTTAAAGACTTCACTGAGGAGATATTTGGTGACAGGAGGCCAAGGAGGAATAGGTGGCAACTGTTGAAGTGAGAAATGACCAACATGAGAAAGAAGTGAAGTAAAATGATGTTTTAAAACTTATATGACAATTACACAGTTTTAATCAAGAGCAGACAGAAACAAGTCCATTCCCTGTAAATTCAGGATGCAGTCTCATGACAAAGCCATCATGGTAACCAGCATATTTTTGAGGCTATATTTTTATCTGTTTTTCATAATCTCAGATTATTAAAATTGAGTGCAACGGTTTGCTAATAATGTACCTTTTATCCAGCTCAGAAAATCTTAGCAAAATGGTCTGGTTGCACTTTTTGATTATTATAGAAGTCTTTAAACAATCTTATTCCTGTTTCTCACTCATTAACGCAAGTATTTGTTTGGAACTCATTAACACTGTATTTGGATTGGAAATACTGCAGGAAAATTTTAAAATTCAGACAAAAACCAATTTCAGTGACTGGAAAAGTTACTTAAATTTTTATGAACTTTGTAAAACTTTTTTTAAAGGTCCCCTAGATTTGGGATCTAAACTGTGTTTGTTTAAATTAATAACATATTGTCTTAAGAAAAAAAAATGTGTTTACAAATCTGAAAGCCTCTTTTGGATACTAATGCCTTTAATATTACAGACATTTGTTTTTTGTTATTTGTTGCTTATGAAATGGCCATCTGCCTGACTTGATGTTTTAGGCTAGCATGGGGAACTGCATCATGTGTTACATCTCTCACAGCCATCACTGTTCAAGGTCACCTAGTTTGAATACACATTCTGAAATCAAAATGTGATAAAATACACAAAGCAACTTATTGGTTGGTTGAATTTTTATAAGTGCTGCTTCCATTACTGAGGCAGTTATGACTCAACAGTTTTAGTTTTACTTACCAGTCTGTCACATTCATTCCCTCATCAGGATTTTGGTTCAAAGCCCATACTGATTATTTTCAGTCACTGGCCTGACAGAAAACACTTCCCTATTCTAACAGGGTTACAAGAAGTGGAATCTCTATAACATTCAAAACAAAATGATTTCTTGATAATATTCAGTGATAAGACCTCAAGTTTTTCAGACTGTAAGCAATGGTTTAATATACTAGGTAACAAATGGTTGCTAGTCAGTGCTCTAGATTTGTTATAAAACACACATAGTAAGAGACAGACAAATCAGTGATGCACACAGACTTGACCTGAAATCCTGGGTCTGAATGCACTCTGACTGTTGGATCAGACCATGGATCCAATTGCACAGCTAGACCCTTTCACAGTTAGACTGAATTCTAGATTCAAATGCTCCCTAAACTTTGCAGGGTATTAAATGCAAAAGCTGGGGTTTGGAACCAGACATTCCTGTGTGGCTCCATCCACGCCAGAGGAATAACTCCACAGAAGTGGCCCTGTAAATTTGGATTCGATTTGTTTATTAGCTGGTTTAATAATGCACTGGGTAATTATGAGAACTGAGCTTAATCTGAAATTCAGTATTCCATGTCTCAGAATGAAGAGGTCATTTGAGCCCTGTTTTAGCAAAGCATGTTTTCATTTGCAAAGCATGTTTTCATAAGTTATGTGCTTAATTAATTTGCTGAGTCAAAGCCTTGGTATAGAAATATTTTAATTCACCCCCTTTTATTTTTATGATTGGGTCATACATTTAGCTGGATCTGGCCTTTCATAGGTATTTCTAGCTATGGGTTATATCTAGCACAGAAACACACACACACAAAATAAAAATGACAGCTCTTCAGTTTTTCCTAAACATGTATTCTATAATGCAAACACCCTAAAACAAAAAAAGAAAAAGGGGCAGGATGGGAAAAGCAGCCAATCATACAAAGTTTCTTTCTATTTACATGCAACCAGTAAGAAATCATGTGCACTGAAACAAAAGTGCACAGAAATGTTTCATAAGAGCCATGCTCAGATTTATAAATGTATAAGTTAGACTCTTGGTATCCTTCCATCCAAATTAACATGACAAAATGTAAATGTATGCACCTTTACAAAAGGATAACACAACAGAAAAATGCCCTTCACTTTTTAACCCTTTGGCCATCCTCTGTCAGAATTTATACCTCGGTTTCTGTGAAGAAACACCTCTTTTCCTTAATCTGGTCAGTTACGAACTTTACAGGAATGCTAATGAATTAGTTCAGTGAGACTGTGTACATTTAAATGCATTTAGGCAATGGGGGAAAGGCACTTTTGACATCTAAAATTTCATTTTTAGTTCTGCATTTACTCAGATGACATTCATTAAACAATCAAGGTTCTTTCCATTCTGATGTAATAGTAAAAGTCTGCCAACCATTATTTTCCCTTCATTGGTTATTATATTCTGTAAGCTTTCCCCTTTTTGATATGAAATTAAGCTAGTGGCATGCTCTCTTCACCACTGCATGTAAAATAAGCGCATAGACATAATGAACTTCTTAGTGAAAAAGTGTCATTAAAGTGGCCTTTAGGACAGTCAGGATGCTAGGACCAAAATCTGAACTATCTGGTCTTTTCTATCACAAAATTTGTACAGGGCTGTAGGAGGAGGCCTTCCTATCTGACCCTGCACTACAGCTGTTCTGCAACCTCTTGGGGTGATAATACAACATTTTTCACAAGCTTATTCACAAGAGTATTTTTTAGGGAAATAAAATGCTGCATGAAGAAGCAGTCACTTTCTCTATGGCACTGCTGAATCTCTTATATTCTACATGCAGTTGAGGATGTATTGCTGAGGGGGACACTTGATGGAGGGTAATAATGACTGTGGCTAGGGAGAGACATTCAAAAAGTCGCAGCCTGAACTGATTTAATCTTTGCAGGTTAGTTTAACCTGCCTAGGCTGAATCAGTTTGTAACTGTAGAGACACCCCCTCTGGACTGAAAAAATGCAGGCACATGCCTGCAGTGGCTCAGGATAGAAGTGGGGTGGTGGGTAGAGCAGTCCTCTCGTCTCATCCACAATGCTGAGCTTGGGGGGGAGGGCTCCCTCCCCTCCTGACCAACCCAGCAGGGAATTGATAACACAGTGTTTATCACCCCTAACTCAGTGTTTATCAGCCAATGGGATGTTACAAACTACCTACTGATTATGACTTCATCGTGTCTGCCACAGCATGGACCATAGCCAGCATGTGGTCTGCTAGTTAATGCTGAGAGGTGTCTGTGTAAGGCAGAGGGAACAGGAATCTCTGCTTCAGCAAGGAGTGGAGAGGGGAAGGGGGGAGCAGGAGGAAGCCAGGCAGATGCTTACAGTCTCTGTGGGAGCTGTAGCCAGAGAGCAGAGGGGAGGGGCCAGCCCTGCTGTGGAGGAGAGGGGCCCATCCAGACTACAAAGCATGCTGGGATGCTGGGGGTGTCTGGTTTATCCTAAACTAGCAAGTGGTCTGGGACAGACATTGCATAAAGTGGCTTGAACCAAATCAGTTAAGTCTGATACTACATTCAATCAGGTTTATCTCAAACCGGTTTCAGCCATTTTCAAACTGGTTTACGTGCCCCGAACATCACTTCTGTTACAGGTTTAAGCCAGTTTCTGATCTCTTAAACCAGTTTATGTGTAATGTCTGTCCCTAGCCTGGGAGAGTCTCTGAAAATGTTTTTCCAAATTTTACTTTAACAAAGTACATTTTTGAAGTACAGCAAAAGCTACGTTAACTGGCACCTTACAAGCTGGCATGCTCTCTTAACTGGCACGCTGGCTTGTAAGGGCTTGTAAGGGAAAAGTGAAACTAGAAGTGTCTACTGTGGCACTTCCGGTTTTGTGGCGCTCTCACAGCCTGGGGGAAAGCAGCCTGTGCTGCCAAGCCCTTGGCCCAGGGGCATAGCAGGCTGCGCAGGTCCCCCCTCCCTGACCCTTGGAGCCTGCGGGAGGGGTGGTGATGTGATGGGAGGGGCAGCAACATGGCGGGAGGGGTGGCAACACCCCAGACGTGGTAGGAAAGGCAGCAGCCCGAACAGGCAAAGACGCCTGTTCAGGCCACTCAGTTATCCAGCATGTTCTGTTTTCTGGCACCCTCCATTCCCCATGCATGCTGGACAGCAAAGCCTTTACTGTAAAATGAATTATAAAAAGCTTGGATGAAAACTTTACATTGCTGACAATAGGATAAAAAATGTCCCTTGTCAGAAATAGGCATTTTTTTGCTGCCCATGAAAAGCACTGTTTGGCTGTGTGTCTATGGTAAGTTTAGTGTTCCTGGAGATCCTGCCTTCAAACACACTGTCCCACACTGGACAGGGCACCTTGTAAACCAGCAGCAGTGTAACTGCACACATATAAGCAAGCTTATTAGTTTGAGGACAAACTAATGGTCAGTGTCAGCACAGCTAATTAGCCCAAATGCTGTGCAGAGGCATCAACCCTGCTCATCATTTAAGCAGCAGCCCACACAGGGTAACACAGCATTTTTAAGGTGCTCACTGCTGGGGATAGTAAGTTTACTATCTGGGCATAGCCTCGGTCCTGCCAGCATTTTTTTGAAGCAGCAGAATATTTTTTCCTTAGCTGAAAATGTTCAGTATTTTTTTTTTCAGGCAGAACATATACATACACATTAAGAACAGCTGTTAGGTTTTATAATAATGGGCACCAAGCAGCATCTGGAGGGACCTCAGCTGAACAAAGTGGCCCACTGTGCTTTGAATAGCTTAGCTGAAGCTCAAGTTGGTGACTCTGGAGGTGGGATTACTTTTAATTTGTTGCCATTACAGTTCATTTGTCAGCTTCCCCCTATGATTATAATGTGGGCATTTTGCCTTGTAAAATGCACCATGTATGAAACTGTCTCAATCTCAAATGATTTAGAAGTTCAGAGGAACTGTGATGCGTTCCAAACTTTCACTTGACAATGAGAAACTTTTCCCATTCAATGTTCCAGCTGGAAATAGCCCTTTCTTTTTCCTCCTTTTTAAACAGCATAAGAGGTACCACTTAAGGGGACAGTAGATTCAGCATTATTTGCCTAGGCAATGACAGTTTCACTTAAACAGAAGCAAACTATTTGGCTGTACAGTCTTTGTAAACTGCAGCTAAGAGCACTTGCTAGTTATTTTCTAGGGTATACATATATACACAGATATATTTTTAAAATTATTTTAACATTCCAACATTCTAATGAATGATTCAAAAAGGATGTATTGGCTCCAGATCTCTAATTTTCAAGTGTAACTGTCCTGATTCTTCAGTTTTTAGGCTGGCTAAGGTCCTCTGAAATATTAACAAGATCATCCAAAAGAGCCAAGAAACAGGATTTTATTTTCACACTTCATTAAGCCTGACAGTATTAAATTGCCTGTTGTAAAGAGAGAAGACTGCTTTTCATGCATTTTACTAGAGATATGCATTTAAACATCATAAGCTGGGATCTGTCTCTCTAAACTAAAGGACAATACTATTCTCAAGGAGACAATGAGTACTTATTGTCATGGATACATGTTTTACAAAACACTGTTCTTATTTTAACAAGTTTTGAAGACAAATAGGAAGCCATCACATTAAGGAATCTGTTTTAGTATCGAAAATGACAAGATTTCTGTGAAAATGGAGCTCATTTATACGTTAGAGTGATTGGATCAAATTCAGAATTAGTTTAGGCCTAATTAATAAAGTTCAATAAATAGTTTATGAATCTTTGGTTTCAAATTATTCATACAAGACAAAGAAATACTACTGGCTGATGAATCTAACTCAGAGCATTTCAGTATTTTTGTGGATTATTATCTACATGGGATCCAAAATTTAACATTACTTACATCTTGGGGGTCCTGGTGGCTGCCTATAAGCTGCTGAGGGGTGATCAGCAGGAAATAGGGCAGGTTCTTTTTTCCCGGGCACCACCAGGGGTAACTAGGACCAATGGTCA